>JANFAB010000220.1:0-64926 GCA_024613165.1 Pisolithus albus | reverse complement strand
CCAACTTCTGGCCGCTCAGTGCTCCTAACAACGATTTCATCATCCCACCCGACATTTACCCGACATACGACCGGTTTTCAAAGTATTCAGACGAAGCATTCTGGCCGCAAACTAACTTGGCTTTGGAACTATTCCAAGAATGAACTCAGAACCAACTACGCGAATCAGAAATATATCCTCATGACAAGCTCTTATCAAATGGCCGTTCTTCTTCAATACAACAAGGCTGACACTCTCTCACTGGATGAACTTATCGCTGCGACTGCTATCAGCAAGGATATTTTGTCAAGTTCTTACGTTACTCGTCAAGGTCAAGGTCCTGGTCAATGAAGAGCCTGACCAGTACGACCTGAATCCGAGTACGTCTATAATAATGGCCGATGACCGTCGACGATAAGCTGACCCTCCGACAGACTTCAAGTCAAAAAAGATACGGGTGAACCTGAACCAGCCGATCAAAGCGGAGGTCAAGGCTGAATCATCGGAGGTGTTGAAGACGGTCGACGAGGACCGCAAGTATGTCATTCAGGCTACTATTGTCCGGTGCGTCATCTCCTTGCCGCCCCACACTGCGCACGTGTATTTACAAGACCGTACAGGATCATGAAAGCTCGGAAGACCATGAAGAACCAGCCGTTGATACAGGAAGTGATTTCACAGATCTCGCAGAGGTTTACTCCGAAGATTCCGGATATCAAAAAGGTGCGGTGTGCCTTCCGTCGTGGACCCAGTTTGCATGCTAACGCTTGCCCTAGGCGATCGACACGCTACTGGAGAAGGAGTATATCGAGCGGGTTGAGGGCACGAAGGACACGTTCGCTTATGTCGCATAGATATCCTGGATCTTGTGACGGCCCCTTTGGTTCGGAGGCTGCCCTGGTGTTGTACTGTACGGATGAGCACTAGCCATAATGTATTGCATGCATAGTTTACACCGCGTTCAACTCGTGCTGGTAGACGCCAGCCACTTCATCCTTAACTCCCAAAGTTCAGTCGAGATGAACTTGCGAGATGCGCTGTTGGCGTCGCTGGCCAACTTGCCAGGCTCTCGCCAATTCCATCTGCACGTCCTCGTATCTTTCCCCCGGAAACACTCCAACTTGTACCCATTCGCTTCTCAGCCCCGACCCAAGACGTACCTGCAGGACATTCTCATCCTGCTGTCGGAGCAGGCAGGCCCAGACGCACGCCGGCTGTTCGTCTCTGCCATTGAGGCTTCCGTATACCACATACCGTCCACGTCCAGCGCCATCGTCTATGTCTCCAAGGTCGACTCGACTGGCCAGGCAACAGCACCGTCACCGACCTCTACTCTCGTCCGCGCCTTTCTGTCGTACTACGCTAATCCCTCCACTAGACCGCTTCCTGTAGACCACCTATGGATCCACCTGTTCGCGCGTGCTCAGAGCCAGTATCTTTTCCCAAACTCTGCGGATTTTCCAGGCAAACGACCGTTGACGGATGTGAAACTTTGCGCTTGGTGGAAACGCCAACTCACTAGCCTGGCCGAGGAACTACCGAACGCCAAAGCAGACGGTGATACCACATTTTCTACGAGACTATACTACCTGTTGCCAGGTCTGGGCGAGTTGGAAGCTTCTTACTCGCTCGGGCACGCCAGCCCTTCGCCGTCCGCGACGTGGGTCTACGGACACCCGTACTCTCAAACCGACATTCCGCTTCCTGGTATCTCGAATCGAAACGCCGGTGTTGCGCCTCATATAGGTCAGATCATCCCCTGGTTTGACGATGACCCCAAAGCCCGGTTCATAGACGAAATTGCATACACTACCGAGGCGGACGGCGTCAAGTCTCCAGAACGCAAGCGACCCCGAACAATTGACCGCCGTAATGGGTCGAGGGTTGCGGAAGAGGTGGATGTACAGGACAAGGCGGTCGACAAGAGGGACGCGCATGGCCAAAAGGAGGAACAGACTACGAAAACACTGAAGAAGGTGTCTGTTAGCGAATTCTGGGAACGAATGTCGTTCCGTCAGGAGTGCATTGCAGGGGCGATTACTGGGTTCTTTGTGATGGCAGTATCGTCCAATTCGCCGCAGACCGTGGCACGTAGCGAAGTATCCCCATTGGCACCACAGCCAGGCCAGGTTGCACCTCAGCTGATCAAACGTGTGTTAGCTTCTCTCATGACCGGACATGAGTTTCCGTCTGTGGATCGGGCCGCATGGTCAACAAAAGTGTTGGAAGAGTCTATCAGAGGACTTTGCGATGGACTTGGGACCGTTCCAACTGCGAACATTGGCGGAAATGTAGCTGGTTCGGACCGTAGCACGCCGGAGCCCACTTTAACAAGCTCAATGCCCCAAACGCCTCCGCCGCGTCTCATCCGTGTCAAGCACCCTGTCGTCGATGCGTCACCGAACCCGTTTCCTGAACCGGTCACTTCGCTGGAGACGTATAATGCGTATATTTACGGTTCGCTTACCGTCGACAATCCCGGACTACCACACAAAACTCCTGCAGAGGCGGGCGAAGATGGGAAACCCAAAGTTACCGTCTTGACTGTTCGACGGAAGAAACGTGCGAAACCCTAGGTGCATCTATGGTGACTACTTTACCCGTTAAGGCCCCAGCTGCTCGGCCGTGGAGCATACCCCGATTTGAACTGGAGGTCTCGTTTTTACGCAGCAGCTGTCATTGCCATCTGTCGTTTTGGACAGATGTGGGTCTGACTAGGGATGTGTTGTTTACCGTCGCACGGTTACAGTAACGGTATGACTCTTTGCCTGCTTGTACACGTCCCTTCCGCTTCACTCTGTCGTGAGATGGTGTGTATCCAATGTGAACGTCCCGCACAAAGCTATATTTAGTCGTCTCCAAGTGTCGATGAGATGAGGGAACTGAAGTACTGACTTGTATTAGTGCCCACATATGAAATCGATTAAGCCTATTCCGTTGTCACTTGTCAAAATAGTAATTGGAGATGGACGGGGAAGAGAGACTAAAAAGTTCCAATTGCTACCCACGAAGCTTACGTAGGTGGGAGGGGTTGACCACTGACCCATGCCTGAGAAGGGCTGATTTGGGGTCCTGACTGAGACGGTTGCCAATCTGTGTGGCGCTTTTTCCCTCCACGTCCCTCAAGGATGGGATAGCGTGGCCCGGGCGAGTTTAGCCAGATAAGGTGGTGGTTCGTTCTGGCTCGGTTACTGCCAAAGTGTATAACGGAGTGCTGCGATGATGCGGAGAAGCCTTTTGGGAAGTCACGGAGCCTTGAGGAGTGTAGTTGATCGGAAGGGGGAGGGCAGCCGTAGTAGTACTCCGGTCATTCAGGACTTGTGTGTGTGTGGTGGGTACGACAGATCGGACGTTGCTAGGGCGAATGGCTGAGAGGCATAGCCAGGGTGAAATGTGGGCCCGCCCTGTGTGTGTATGTACATACTAAGAAGCGTGTGTGGGGCTGTAATTTACGGCCGAGAGAAGCGCGTTCGAGGAGTGTCTGCACTGGAAAGAGATAGACGGTCATGAAGATGGCCACGGACCTCTGTTGGGTTTGGAAAGTTGCACGATTACAATGCAATGCAATGCAGCGGCAGTGGTGATTTGAATAGCCATGCTGCATGAGACTGGAGTGTAATACTGGCTTAGATTGCGTGCACCGCATGGCAGGCTATCCTGTGCTGCACAAAGATGACGATGAGGCTGACCTCCCTGCAGACGGCGAGGACTGCCCAGCAAGCTTTGGGGGTTCCGCGCGCTGATCAATCGACGTACGCCCTGCGTTTTGTTGTCTCGGGCGATGGACAGGTGTCTGCTGATTTTCCGATCAGTCGCAGAGCCCACACTACGGACATAAAATAAAAATCGAAAATTGGGACTCTCGCAACGGCGTTTTTCCTTCCCAAACGCCATCTTTTTTCCCATCGTCGACATCATCCATCATCGCAAAAAAACCTTGTTTGGCTTGGACTTTGTGTTACTCATACTTGGCTTATTAGCCTCGACTCTGCCCAAAGTGGGTGTTGTTTTCTTTTCTTGACAGTCGCTGCCCGAAAAAAACCTCCAACTTGACAACTCTTCCATTCGGCTCCGCGACATTGCCAGCTGGCGACGGCAATAACCACGACGACGACCACGACGACGACACCAGAGCCTCAGCTCGTCGCTCTCGCAAGTACGCGCTCTGGTTTGTTTCTCTTTGCCTGTCTTCTTCGCCGGCTTATTGCCTTTTCTCTCTCCACTTCCCTCCCCCTCTCCACTCTTGGCCAGCCATGTCCGTCCATCACGCCGCACATATGCCACAGTCCCTACCCCCGTTCGCGGAGGCCTTCAGCAGCTCATCGCTAAGCAGCAGCAACGCGCTACCCCCGATACAGTCACAGTCTTACGAACGCACCCGTCAGGCAACCCACTCCCCCACCAACGACTCGTGTAACCCAACCGTCGAACACCCTCGCACCGCCAGAAAACGTTCGCGGGAAGATGGTTCGCTTTCCACACGCACGGAAGCCATCTCGGACAGGTTCGTCCCCTCCTCGGCTTCACCTTGCCCACTATTTTTTTGACAGCTATATGCGCGTTTCTCACCAGTCACGACGTAGACGACTCACGTCAGTCCCCCCGGAGCTTCCGTATCAAGGAAGAGGACGAAAGGGATGCACCTACAGCGTCACCACTGTCCCCCACCGCGAACGAGGACGTGTCTGATGAGACTAGTCCCATTCCCAGCGCGCCGCCCTCCCCCAAGAAACGACGCGTAACTGTGAGCGGCCCAACACAACCGTTCGACTCCACTGCTAGACCCATACTCGACCAACCAGCCTCCACGCCGATATCTCCTGTTATTATCAGCCTAACCAACGCAGACGAACCAAATGGCAGAGAAAGGTCCTTGTTAACGGTCAAACCGCAGCACAAGAACATTGTCGAACGGCAGGGGGAAAGTATACCCTCGGTGACTCAAGCTTCCTTCGCTTCTGGGTCTTCGGGCAAGTCGCCGCCTGAGGATCATCTCTCTGCATCTAAACCAACCAACATTCCTCGGATTGGGCGGCGCAGTCCCAACGAGGCCACTAACAGTAGCCGCTCTACGGGCGGCGGTGTCCAAACAATAAATTCCTCACAAATATTCAGTCCACCTCCGGTGATCGTCCCGAGCCAGCAACCCGTACCCCTCAACTCCTCACAAATTGCAGCCGAGTCCTCGTCTAAAGCACACCAGAGCCCAAACGCACATGCGCTACCCCCTCCTCCCATAAGCTTTACGACACGACGTACCGCACAATCCGGAGGTCGTAAGAAGAAGCCAGCAGATATATTAATCAGCCCACGCGGCACGGGCCCATCTGACCCACTTGCTCCCCACGTCCAGAGCGCTCCTCCCATAGCCGACCGGTTTCCCATGGCAATCCCGCGCCTACCGTTTGCAATTAACAACGCTACTCAGACGACTCGGAGAACTGCCAGCAACGTTCCACCCACGCCTACTCGCTTCGCACTCCGCGATGCCGCGACCTCGTCTATCAACTCGACCGGACGGACGGGCACGACATCTCTGTCTCCACCAAATGTCTCGGTCCCCATTGCCAATAGCTTGGTTCCACATACGCCTAATGCCTTGCAGCATGTCGGGTGTCCGGGTGACAAGTCCGCCTTCTTAGCGCCTTTTGAAATGTTTTATGACGCCCTTAACGGATCGAAACAGTTGAAGGGTTGGCTTGCAGATCAATTACAGAAGTCGAATGCCTTCATGCAGTCACTAAAGCAGCAACAGGAGAAGATGGACAGCACGGTGGAGGATTTGGTGGAGAAGCGGACGCGTGCGATGAGAGAAGAAATGGCGGCGTTACGTCAACGCGTGGAGTCACTCGAAGAGGCCGTGCAAACAAGCCGGGGGGAGGGTTCATCGAGGGCCTCTCAAACGAATGGTGTGTCTGGATATTTGCATAATACAACTGCCCTCCCGAACAGCTCCCCTCCAGGATCTGAACCTCCCATTGCATACCGATTTCCGCCATCGGATCAGCGAAGATCGGACTTCACAAAAGGGGTTCTCTCTCCTGACAGACTACAAGATAAAGAACCTCAACGGTCGCCACCCCTAATAGAAGCATCTCGGCGCATATCAATCTCTGGCGGTCGGCCAGATCCCACGAGAATGATTAACGTGGAGGGTGGGCCGTTACAGGGATCTCATCCCCCGTTTGGACCCTCAGGGAGCCATAGTCGTGGGGGACCGCCAGGCTCATCAAAAGGCACGCCACCTTTGCGGTCCCAAGCCATTCCTGAGCGCTCGATAAACGTACGCCAAGCAGACCCACGCCCTATTACCAGGTTGGCTTACCCTGCAACTGCGAACCTGGATACGCGTCGCAAAAGTAATGCCGCTCTTGAGGAGCGTTGACCATATTGGGTTATTATTGATGGAAAATCATGCTACCCTTTTATTCGCTCTCATTATTTGTCGAGAATGTGTTGAACGCTTGACTTGAACATACTTATCTGACCATCTGTGCATCGTCCCGTGCTGAATCTAGGACTATGTATTTGTGATTTATACAGTACATCTTTGTTTTCATCTGCTTTCGACCCTTCTGTTCGCCTTTCGCCTCGGTATCTTCTAGGATCAGTCTCTCTTTTTCGCCCACGCTTTACTTTCTTTTTTTTCGTTTTACGTGTTCGACTGTACTTCTAAAAGCGATGTATGATACATAGACCCGGAGTGCATCATCATGTTGCCCCCTCCCCCGGAAATCCAACCATTCTATCGGTGGGGCCCGCACTGCAATGTGACGATCGTCCGAACTAGAAGATAAGGCGAGGCACTGCAAGATTCTCTTTGGCTATGGCTTGTACAGGGTCAATGATGATGCCATGCGACCGATCATTTACAGCCTCCTTCACCTGCAAAACCGTTGCCGTGTATGTCATGCACGACGGTGGATTCTAATTGGGTGATCCCTCGTCCACGAGCATTTCAAGAGCTATTAGTAGGCTTTGAGCGCTTATCAGGCTTTAAACCGACTAGTCCTGAGTTGACCCGAGGACCCAACTCATGCAACGTCAAACTTTGTTGGAGCTGAGTCTTGCTTGAACCCCGTTCGGCCCCGTGAAACAACAGCGAGATTGCAACGTTGACCGAAGTGTTTCCAGCTGCGTTTAATATCACAAACCTCGTAGCAACAGCCTTGTGGTTCCTCTCCGAAATAAGCTTCTTGGTACAGCCGTTGCGGTGCGGTGCGGTTGACGACCAATCGGACGCGTGCGTGCTTGACGCTGAGTGCCAGCTCTTGAGACATGTAAGGCGAGTTAGTCTGTCATAAACGCGACCTCGTGCAAGCCCATATCCAGATTTTGAGAAACGTTTCACGGGGCAGGCTACACGCCAATGGATACCTTGATCTAACTGCGGTGACGGAGAAGAGGTAGTGGGGACCAGAGGTCTTACATATTTGATCCGTCCATCTTGAATATCGGTGAAGCTGGCCAATCTGGTGTAGCCTCATGGCACGGTTAGGAAATAGGGTGTTCAGTTTATACGACGAGTTGTGCTGGTTCGCCAGAGGGGCGTTCGATCGTTCATTCTGAACTTGTCAAGAAGGAAAAGCCCTCTGAAGAATGGTGCCCCGGAAATTAGGTTGCGGGTTGGCACTGTGATGAGCGTGGGAACAACGAGACTAATTAGTCGAAAGGCAGCGCACCCGTGTTTTTTTCAGTGGGGGACTAATTCTCTCCGCCCCATGTTCCGACCACCACGATTGTGCTTCGGTCTGTCGTCGCGTTGTCGGACGTATGCGACACGCAGACCAGAGAAGCCACCTGCACGTTTTCCGGATCCGCTGAAAAACGATTCCAATGCTGTCGTCACCACTCTGCAGGATGACAGCAATCTAACGTTCATTTACCGTCCGCCTCCAAGCGTACCGTCGCCTCATTCGACGTCGCTGCACCCCGCTTCCCCATTGCTCAAGTTACCGACGCGTTCGAATGGTAATCCTCTACCACCTCTCTTGCGACCGTCGAGCTACAAACCAGAGCCGGAGCGAGTGTCCCGGGAAGTTATCGAGAAAATCAGACAGCTCAGACTCTCTGAGCCGGGGACTTACAGTCGTACTAAACTGGCGAAGATGTTCAACTGCACACCAAATTTCATATCAAGGGTTGCTGCCCTGCGTCGTCCCCAACGCAAACAGTTTAGGGGGAAACTGGAGGCTGAACACGCTGCAGTCCGAGAGCGGTGGGGGGAGAGAAAGGCTACGGTGGCTGCTATCAGACAGAAGCGGCGTGAATTCTGGTAGGCCCTTGAGTAATAATAGCCAGGTTCGATGGATCCATGTTTACGGCGTAAATGGCTGACTCTTCGCGTCGTAGGCTGTCCTGTCAAATGATACCGTACTTTCTTCGGAGCTCGTCGCTTCTTTACCTCTTAGTTTTGATACTGCTAGCGTCGTTTTTCCTCGAGTAAAAAGTGGGGTTGTGACCTTCCCCAGTCCGTTCCGTTCCGAGGGTTGCCTTGAAAGGGAATTATGGGGGTTATTTTGCTGAGTCATCCGTCCGTAAAAGGCAAACTAGAATGGAGTGGTCCCGGTCGCCCCTGAGACATTGAGAAATGACGCCCCCGTGATTTTTTCGTGGCGAGACGGGTATAACCAAACCTTTTTTTATGGAGGCTGTTCCGATTGACTTCCGTCGTCTGCAAATTTGCGTCTCTCTCAGTTAGCTTTGTTTTACATAGCATAGCAAGTTCCCTCTCGCAATGGCCATCGCTCGATTCCCCCCCTACTTTGCTACTTCTGACCACCGCGAACGCTGCCTCGAACAACTTCGCTCCAAGTCGGCCCCTCTCGAAAAATACATCTACCTCAATGGCCTCAAGGAACGCGATCCCAACCTGTTCTACGACCTCCTGCTCCAAAACATGAAGGTCATCCTCATTTCATACCATCCCTAACACAAGCAACTCATACATATCTCATCAAGGAAATCATTCCTTTGCTTTATACCCCTACCGTGAGTCGTCGTGGCCAGTCGTCTGACCTCGCGCACTGACTCCTCCACCAGGTTGGGGAGGCGTGTGTCAATTATTCCCACATATGGAGGAGACCGGAAGGTCTGTATGTCTCCATTGAAGACAAGGGACGCATCCGCGACGTCCTCTCCACGTGGCCAAATACTATTGACAGTCGCATCGCTGTCGTCACAGACGGTACCGTTACGGTCTCCTTGATGCTGTTCGCTTCGAATATTCAATCATAGGCAACAGGCTCACGCATCCTTGGTCTTGGTGACCTCGGCGCTAATGGCCTTCCCATCAGTATTGGAAAACTGTACACATATTTTCCATCCTCTCGCCGTCGTCGACTGACTTTGTATCAGAGACCTATATATTGCAGGTGCTGGAATCAAACCCTCGTCAACTGTATGGACCACCTCGGCCTTGCAGAGTTTAAGCTCATCTTATTACTTCGTTTCGTACAATAGGTCCCCATATGTTTAGATCTTGGGACAAATACCCAAAGATACCTTGACGATCCTCTCTACATCGGTATCCGCCGGAGGAGGCCGGACCCGGAAGAAGTCAGTCGGCTTACCTCGTTCTTTCGCGGCAGTGTTCTAATGTTATGCTGTTTCAGATGGACGAATTCATGGACGAGTTCATAGAAGCAATGAAAAACGTTTTCCCGAGTTTGATGGTTCAGTTTGAGGACTTCTCGACAGACAATGCGTTCAAGTACCTCGACAGGTATCGCTATAAGTACCGGGTGTTTAATGATGATGTTGGGATTCTCACGCTCTACGACCCCTCCGATACTCACGCCTGCATAGATTCAGGGAACTGGCTCTGTTATCTTGTCTGGCTTCATCAATGCTGCGAATCTCTCATCGGCTGCATCAGGGAAGCCATTGGCAGACCATAGAATCCTTTTCTTTGGCGCCGGCTCCGCTGGCATTGGTGTCGCAAAGCAACTCCTGTCCTTCTTTACCATGCAAGGCTTGAGTCCCGAAGAGGCCAGGGCTCGGATTTGGGTACGCTTTCGCAACTCTGTCAGGTCTTGGTGTGTCGTGTCTCAGTTGTTTTCATGATAGACCGTCGATTCCAAAGGTCTGATCACGGCAGACCGCAAGGGTTTGCAGGAACACAAGAAATGTATATCATTTTCAATATCTTCTGCTACTAATTCTTACGCCTCACCTCACAGTCTTTGCTCGCACCGACTATGAGGGCCCTGCGCTGACTGATTTGGTGGATATCATCAACTATGTCAAGCCCACTGCTCTTCTCGGCCTTAGCACCCTCAGAGTTGGTATTTTTCTGACTTCCTTACTGCACCCAGCTCATAGGGCCGTAGAATGCGTTCTCCGAGGCGGTTGTGAAGGCCATGGCTGCCATCAACGAACGTCCCATTATCTTCCCTCTATCAAACCCTGTTAATCTCTGTGAGCTTGATTACCAAGATGCTATCGAGTGGTTAGTATTCCCAACACGCCCGCATACACACACATTCAGTCCGCCCTTTGACAGGACGAATGGAAAAGTCATTTTCGCATCGGGAAGCCCTTACTTCTCGGTCAGCTACAAAGGTGTTACCTACGAGCCAGGCCAAGGTAACAACATGTACATCTTCCCCGGTCTTGGCCTCGGTGCGATCCTGTCCAAGGCCCGCCACGTTTCGGACGCGATGGTTGAACAGGCATCGATCGCGCTTGCCTCTTCTCTGACTGATGAGGAAAAGGCTGCGCAGCTTGTGTACCCCCGTCTCAACCGTATTCGGGACATCAGTGCTCGAGTCGCTTCGGCTGTTATCCGACAGGCGCAGAAGGAGGTAAGTCTTGATTACTGAGAATCTGACGAGGATCAAAATAACCGTCGTATTTTACACAGGATCTGGATACGAACAATTACCTTCGCACTCTTCCGGATGATGTTCTTTCGAGCCTCGTCCACGATAAAATGTGGAGGCCTCATGAGGCTATCCCGCGTCTCTGATTACTATCGCACCTTTCTGGGTAGCAGTACTCCTACCAGCAGGAGTCAGCGCGTTGCTCGTTCTATGGCACATTCGCAGAGACATTCGAAATATGAATCATTATCTAGCTTTCCTTGTATCCCTCGGTTGCATTCGGGGCGGTAAGTTTTTGACGTAGGGCTATCATATGTTGTATATTTGTCTGTATTGGCCACTCTTCCTCCACAGTTCGGCTGCTTTGACGTGCACGGAACGCTGGTTAAGATCATACGACGTGCCAAAATCTCCTACTAGCGATTGATTGGAAGTAGACGATTTCATTCACAACCACACTCGGCGTGAAGCAGTGCTTGTTGTGTTGCAGGGGCTGTACGTATTCTCGATGGCTCTCGATACCTGTGCGGACAATGAAGGGAGAACCGATCAAGGGCACCATATGATCACGGGAACTTAATCGCAGCCTATCAAGTGATGATTTCTGGCACAGGGCTTTGTTCGTGGTTGGGTTTCGCACAAATCATACCGCTTTGCCAAGCACGCGCGACCATCAGAACTCCTAGCTTGCATCTTGTATCATCATTTGAGCATTTATCGCCTATAGGGTCAAGCATCTATTTCGAAGGCAAGCGGAAAGATGACATCTTCGCCGGCATCGCATTCACCCTTCCAAACGGCGATAGTAAACCGATGGTTCACGCCCTTGAGCGCTGGTATGCAAGCGGCGCCACCACATCCGCCCGTCTTCGGCATGGGATACAGATAGAACACTTCTTTTACTCTCGAGTGTAGCAGCGCCATCGAGCACATGGTGCATGGCTCGTGCGTGATAAAGAGCGTGAGACCCGTCAAGAGATACTGAGCACCATTTTGAGTTTGAAATGATCCATCCTCCCGTGGGGAAGTGGGCTCCATGACACGGAAATCAGCAACCTTGCGAATGACATTTAATGCAGCGTGTCGGAGGGGGTGCCGGGTAGAAGTGCGCGTGTCATGTGCAATGAAGGATTGTGAGAGATCGTTCTCGTCGTCGTATGGCTTCGGGACGTAGGCGACAATGGGGAGCTATGCCCGTTATCGATCAGTTCCGTCCAGTAGCAGAGATGTGAGCAATGATGATGATAAGGAACGGTAACTTACTTCGCCACTTGACGCGACCTCATGACATTCTTTCTTTAGGGCATTAACGGCGTCATGCGCCCATTTTAGTTTTCTTCTGGTCCACTTCTCGGGCTCCCACTTCCTCCGAGGTGCCAAAACTGTCGGCCAAAATGTATTTTTAAGGCGTAACGAAGTTTGCGTCAAAGCTGGATTGCACGGGACGGGAAGCTGATATGGTATGCCGAGTGCGACGTCGGGGAGGATGGGAGGATGCAGTGATACACCTAACAGAAGGGTGAACGTCTCTCCTAGTCTTCGGATACGTTTCAGGTGTGATAGAGCTTCTATGTCTAGCTCTGAGCATTTAAGGAATCTATGAACGGTAATAGTCTCATTGATATGTTCCGTGGGAGAGAGAAGATGTGCCCACTTAAGCATGCTTGCGATGTGCTTCTGGTCAAGAATGTCTACGACCCATGCCTGGACTATGGACGACGGGGTTAGAAGAGTGAAGAGCGACCATGCGCAGGGACCGTAAATACCGAGTTCAATGTCACCAATTTCCTCCTCCTCCTTGTCAAGTGACAACTTCTTCCGAGAAAAAGGAAGCTCATCTTCATTTATCACGTCGTCCATGGAGCCGGACAAAAAGGGGCTCGAATGGTCCAGAGCCGAACAAGAGTCCTCCTGAATGTTCGTGAGATAATCCCACCCATCAGGCGTCGTCTGCTGAGGTGCTTCGGGTGCAAATCGAGGGCTATTGCTCTCATTAGGCACGTCGACCGGATCGAACCAGAGATTGTGGCCATAGAATATGCAAAGTTCTTCGTCCGCACAAATCGCGCGTGCTGAGGTATAAACAATGCAATCGCGCGCAATGTCAAGTGAATACGACACGTTAGGCTGCTCAGAGTGGTTGAAGAGTGAGCCTGCCGGTGGGCAATAAAATCGATACACAGATCAATGTGGGAGAGACTACAGACGTTACGCACCCATCCCCAGAGCCAGTGCCATACGGCCATCGCGCCAGTTGAAGGTATAGTGATCGAGAAGTGTGTGTCTCCCGTGTCTTTCGTACTCGTCCTTTGCAAAGAGGAGGACAGGACTAGTCTCGATGATCGTCTGCGGTGGTATCGCGTGCGAAGCTGGTCCGTGCGATCAGCAGTCTCCTCACCAAAGCACGATCTGGCTTTACCAAAGACGCCCCGACCTTTGCCCCGTATTTCTTTTACATAGCACTGTTCGCGATTCAAGATGGTGGTAGTGGCCATAAAAGGCAAGCGCGCCATGCCACGTGGTCCCATAGCAGAGAACACGTCTGCAGCCAACCCGACGTTGGACATGGCACTGGCGCTGGACCCGCGACCGCTGCCCAACGTGCTCCTAATATCACTGGTACCGGTCGCATTTTGGTTCGTTGTTAGGCCTCTACTGGACCCACCACCACCGCTTCCGGCCTTGCACACGTCAGTCGGGTTCTCCATATTCGCGTTCCTTGCTGCCCTGTACCTCATACCGGCACTTGGACCATCCTTTGTCAAAGCAAATCTCAAAGGAAGAGACTTGTTGAAAGTCTACTCCGACCCAATGTGAGCAGCCAGATCGTGCTTATCAGCCGTGCCCTTCGTTCATCCGAGCGTGTGTAGACCCGAGAGTCAGGGGTTGGTTTGCGCTGCGATTTATATCCTACTGTTGATCTTGTTCATCCCGTTCCCTTTCTCGAACTCCATAGCAAATCTGCCCACGAAGGGTACTCCTCTAGAAGGTCTACTCGGTGCCGCGTCCCTGCATCATGAAGTAAGTCTCGTGTACTCAATGTTCCATGACGAGGCTCATATGTCACGAAAGCTCTCTGTATATCTATCTTCACTCATGTCCTTGTTAATTGCCACGCTTCTCGGATTCCTGGACGATGTATTTGACATTCGGTGGAGACACAAGTTGCCTATACCCCTCATTGCTGCCATCCCACTCCTGATGGTTTACTATGCCGAGGGAGGAAATACGCATGTCGTAGTGCCAATTCCATTGAGACCACTCCTTGGAGTCTTGGTTAATTTAGGTATGATTCCGGGACATCACAAACGCGCGAGGCAACTGATATGATCGTCAGGCCCGCTTTACTATTTATACATGGCACTTCTTTCTACCTTCACGACGAATAGCATCAATATCCTCGCTGGAATCAACGGTTCTGAAGTCAGCCAAGCGCTGATCATCGGCATATCCGTCATTTTGAATGACTTGCTATACCTCCCGTGGCCTACAGACTTCCGCATACCCCTTCACCTTCTCGGCAGTCAAGCGGAGGTAGAAGTAGGAGGGCCATGGCACGCCGGTATGGCTTACGGGAGTAGTCAGCTCGTGTCAAGGCACCTTTTCAGCTTGTACTTCATGCTCCCGTTGGTTGGCGTGTGTTTGGGCTTCATGTACCACAACTGGTGAGACGTCAACGCAATGACTGCGAATTGGGACTCATCATGATCTTTTAGGTACCCCGCCCGTGCTTTCCCGGGAGACACTCTATGTTACGTTACGGGCATGGCCTTCTCCGTCGTAGGCATACAGGGGCACTTTTCCAAAACGTTGCTCCTGTTCTTCATCCCACAGATTTTCAACTTTGTTCTTTCGTGTCCACAGATATTTGGGCTGGTCCCGTGTCCGCGACATAGAGTACCAAGGTCTGTACTGACAACCTACGCGTCGCGCCTGTCTTTGACATTATTCGATCAGATTTGACCCGGATACCAATCTCTTGCATCCTTCGACGGCGCAGTTTTCACAGGTTCCATCAAGGCTGACTACTCTTATCCTTCGGGTCTTTGCCTCACTACGCTTGACAAAGTTGAAATTCCATCCCAGCAATGGCACGATTATCGAAGCCACTAATCTTACGATTTTAAACTTCCTCCTTGTAAACCTGGGGCCAATGAACGAAAAGCGACTCGTCCAAACACTCATGGCCGTTCAGGTAAATAAAGTTGATGATGTGGTTTTCGATCTTTAGTTTTGACCATTTATTCAGGCCTCTGGTAGTGTACTGGCGTTTGCGGTGCGGTATGGCCTGGCAGGTCTGCTTTATGATGGAGATAGACACTGAAAGGTGGTTATGTATAGTACGGCGAAGTGGGTCTTTCGGATGGAAAGCTACCGCTCAAAATCCTATAACGCCGCAGGCAATGCAAGATGGAGACTTATACGCATCGTTGTCGTAGTCGCTCGTGAATACGCTTTATCTCCACGTACTGCAGTTCTAAGCTGGCGTGGCGTGAGGCGTCCAAGAAACAGATGCTTGTGTTGGCGGAAATCACATGGACAAGCGTCACACGCTTTGTCGGCGCCTTCCCCCGACCATATGCCAGTGTTGAAAATGCTCTAGCGGAGTAATTGTTTTTTGTACCACCTTGTTCTCCTTCCGACATGTCCAACAACGAGCGTGCAGCCTTCCAGGCCGAAGTGGCCGCTGTAGAGGAGTGGTTCAGGGTGAGCCCCTATATTCTCGGTGAGGGGACTCCGTGTTTCAACGAGCAACGGTACAGAGCCCCCGATTTGCAAAGGTGAGACGGCCATACACAGCAGCGCAGGTAGTTGCGAAGAGAGGAACAATCCCCATCAAGTATCCGTCCGATATTCTGGGCAAGAAATTGTTCGCCTTGCTCTCGCAGCACGCGAAGAATGGCACGCCGTCACATACCTATGGAGCGTAAGCGTCGTCGTCGTACCCTTCCACTCAAGTCTGTGCGCATGGTTGACTGGGATGGTACATAGACTTGATCCCGTTCAGGTGACGCAGATGGCGAAATATTTGGGGACTGTCTATGTGTCCGGCTGGCAGTCTTCTTCCACGGCCTCGAGCACTAACGAGCCTGGTCCTGATCTTGCTGGCGAGTGTTCGTTCCGCTGGCGCATAGCCATTGTTTCTGATACCGCATAGACTATCCTTCCAACACCGTGCCCAACAAGGTCGAGCACCTTTTCATGGCACAGCTGTTCCACGATCGGAAACAGCGCGAAGCACGATCTAACATGGCAGAGTCTGAGCTCGCCTCCACCCCATACATCGATTACCTTCGTCCCTTAATTGCCGACGCTGACACTGGCCATGGTGGTCTCACCGCTGTCATGAAACTTGCCAAGATGTTCGTCGAGAAGGGGGCAGCGGGTATCCACATCGAGGACCAAGCGCCTGGAACCAAAAAATGTGGACACATGGCTGGAAAAGTGCTCGTACCTATCTCAGAGCACATCAACCGACTCGTAGCCATCCGCCTCCAGTTTGATATCATGGGCGTCGAGAACCTCATCGTCTCCCGCACGGACTCGGAGGCCGCTACTCTCATCACGTCAAACATCGATGACCGGGACCATCCCTTCATCCTTGGCTGTACGAATCCGTCCCTCCCACCGCTGGTCAAAGCGATGAGCGACGCTGAGAAGGGGGGAAAGTCTGGAGACGAACTTCAGGCGATTGAAGACGCGTGGATCTCATCTGCAAATTTACAGCTTTTCTCGCAAACACTGGCGGAGGCACTCGTTAAACAGGGCGTCCCGAACGCCACCGTCGATAAGTTCTTAGCACGCGTCAGCCATGTGTCGTACCCGGATGCCGTATCTATCGCTCAGAAGGAATTTGGACTGAGGAATGTTCCTTACTGGGACTGGGACGCACCGAGGACCCGCGAAGGATTTTACCGTTACCAGGGCGGTACGCAATGTGCCATCGTTCGGTCTATCGAGTACGCTCCGTATGCGGATGCCTTGTGGATGGAAACCAAGAAGCCGATTCTGGCGCAGGCTCGCGAGTTCGCTCACGGTGTCCATGCAGTGAGACCTGGACATTGGTTGGCTTATAACCTGAGTCCGTCCTTCAACTGGGAAGCGGCAGGTCTTACTGCTAAGGACATGAAAGATTTCATTTGGGAGCTAGGAAAGCTGGGTTTCTGCTGGCAATTCATCACGGTAAGCCTATGACAGGGACTTCGAGTTGTCTTCTCACTGGTTTGTCGCAGCTCGGTGGTCTTCACTCCAATGCCTATATCAGCGACCTCTTTGCCAGGGCGTTTGCTACAGAAGGGATGAAGGCGTATGTGGAACTAATCCAGAAGAAGGAGCGCGAAATTGGATGCGATGTTCTGACGCACCAAAAGGTATGCCTTTTTGTTTCTGTAGGTAGCAAACGTGCTGGTTGTTGATCCCATGGTAGTGGAGCGGTGCGGATTACGCGGACAACCTAATCAAAACTGTGACGGGCGGTGTCTCGTCAACAGCAGCAATGGGGAAGGGTGTCACTGAGGACCAGTTCAAGGCGAGGCTGTAATACAATTTTACATGTAGTGTAGGATGTCTGCAGTGTTTGGGTGCGCGATGTAAACCTTACCCGCGCAAGAATAGGATCATCCACAATCAGATCGCGGTATCACAGATTCCTGGAAAGTTTGAACGAATACTTTAAAGCATGCCAAGTACCGAAGGTCGCTATGGCTACTATTCACGAGGTGGTAAATACACCTTTACCTGCAGTCAGTTCTGCTCCAAGTTTGTATCCTAGTACCTGAAGAGGATTCAGAATGCAACATCGTTCACACAGAGAATCTCCTCCACTTGCCTTGTCCCAGTCAATTTTCTGGCGAGTAAGTGGAAGGGCACGCCTAAGGCCCTTGAATGCCTTCTCCGCCATTTCATGATATGCGTCGTTGAAAGATCTCTGCAATCTGCTTTCTTCAATATCGATGAGCGCAAGGATTTTGGAAGAAGCGGAGCTGGGTTCTGCGTTAGCGACAGCTGGAGGTATCGGTATTGTTAGATCATGTGATGTCTCGAGTTGAACCTAATACAGCCAGTCACCGACTGTGTACGCAAGGAGCAAGGAATAGAAACCATACGTTTCCTTGTTCATAGTAATGGACGTTTACGAGTACTTTTCCTTGAATCGTCTGGCTGTCAAAGTCGATATGATACTGCGATCTCCATCTGCCTGACCTGTGCAATGGGGTGATGAGGAGAGTATGAATGAGCGAGGTCTACAAATGCGCACCAGTAGTTGGATGGGTTATACTTGTTCGCGACTATTTGGACGATAAATTGGCTGGGAGGCTGCACGGAAAACACGGCAACTACCCCACTGCGATAATGAGCGGCGAGGTACGATAGTGTAGATGACTCGAGAGCAGCGCTGATGTATCACGGTCAATCCTACGTAACTAGATGAAGGAAACGCTAACCGTAGTGGCTCAGCCTCGGCATCTAGTTCTGCAGGTCTCGAGTCTGTGGCTTCCTACCAGTAGGCGACACCTCCTTCAGTTGACCTAGTCCGTTGACAGATTCTACTGACCAAGCTAAGATGGTCAAACTTGAAAGATGTCTTTGAACGGGGGTCGAGGAACCTTTCCTGATCTTCGTCGTTGGATGGTATCCGAGCGATATCGCTGACAATTGTCTGTCAAGAATGACAAAGTCGTCCGTAGTTCAAAGAAGATGGCGTAATCTTCTCGCACCTGGTGAGAAGTACCAGGGACGTCGACCGTAATGAATTGTGTCAAGTTGTATTCTCGAAGAGCAGGCAGAATCCCCTGTGCCAATTTCTCCTCTTGAGGATCAGTCCACTGCACCGAGCTGTGGTCTCCATGATCCTCCTGTGCCGACCGTACGCCGTTGACTATGACACGAACATCTATTGTCAAGCATGGCCGGATCGCGTTAGTCTAAGACGCGTGCTAAGAGGGTTCTCTATTGTTTACCGTGAAGAACGTCGTTGATTTCTCCAGGTGGAGACTGTAGAATAAAGCTGGACGCTGCTACGATCCGTTCGTCGTCTTGGTTCATCGGAGATTAGATCGATCAAAGTCAAAGGTTCTCTGGTTGGGAAGCACGGCGGTCAGTCGTTCCAACCCTAACCCGACACACGACACGTCAAATGGCTCCGTGTCATCGCTGCTCGCTGTCTCACAACTCACCACCACACGCTTTTCTGCTGACGTGCCGGGGGTGTCATAGAAGCTGGCACCACAGTGAGTGGCCGGACGTCAAAGATTTCATGATCGCACCAGAGATCTTTTTTATCAACTAGGATGTCATATCCCTCCTGTGGAGGATAAGGAACTCATCCACCGTATTCACGCCACTAAGGCTGGAGACCGGGCGGAGGACTTAGCAGCATGGATGTGCAGGCGGTGCAAGAAACACGATGGAGATGGAGGTGATACAGCGGTGTCCGTAGCTACTTTATCAAGTGGGGCAACCAGGACAATCAGTCCTTCATTACCGGTCAAGACTCCCCCAGTGGAACTACCGTCAGAGAAGAAGTCGGTGCGTAAAAGTTTCTCGTCTGGTGCATCTACTGATTCCTCTACAGCATGTCATACAGGAACCGACTCCCCCACAGGATATGGATGTTGATAACACCTGTAATAATGACGAAGACGATGAAGACGACATATACGGACCCCCTGTGGAGCGTCGGGTTGTCCGCGTCTTCCCATCCTTATCGGAAGAGCTACGAGAGAAACCTCCAGCGCAGACGGGTCTGATGAGCATTGGCCATAATGAAGCCAGCAAGGTTAGCTCCTTGGTATTAGTTTGTTGCGCTGGTCATCTTTGAGCTGGTTCAACAGACATCTCCAACATCGATTCCTGACACCCGTCCGTCGGTTCACCGAAGGAAAGGATTGAAGGTCAGAGCAAAAAAGCCTGAACACTCTGTTGAGGATGATCGTCGTGCATTCGTTTTTGTCATTGATGACTGGTTACGAGAACGCCGCCGTGACAATAGCACGCGCGTGTAGCGTAGTACCAGTGTCCCGGCTGGATGTAAGTACGACTACCAGGTGATTGCCCATTACGGTCAACAAGTGCTTGTGTGTCTTTACACCATGACTACCACCGTGGACCTGCGCAAGCTAACTGTCTCTCAACTGAAAGCGCTATGCAAGGAACGAGGAATTGTCGGCTTTTCCAAGCTGGCAAAAGCCACCCTGATCGAAAAGCTGGCAGCGAGCTCTCACATATCGTCGAGAACATCGACCGAGCAGTCTGGCGTATCACACCGCTGTCTTAATACAAGCTCTATAGATCGGAACGTGGTAGAACGCGCGGTGATCGACGCAAGCCCTGGCGGCGAAGTATCCGGAAGGCAGCCGTCGCGGGGTCACGTCGCTGGGCAGCCTTGCTCGCAGACCCCGTCATCCAGCTCTAATCTATCGGTTCTCCAATGCATTTCCGATCCCCCGTCTCTTGATTCTCAAGAAACTTCCCAGGACTGTGTGCCTAGTAACCGCCCTGCGCATACAGCCGCACCACTTGACCGAAAGCGTGTCAAGATTAGCTTGCCCTCTCAACACCAGGATGCTCCAGAGCATAACCATGTCCAAACTCTCCAGCATACCGTGGTAAAGCCCACCGATGGTGTCTTCAAGGTACCTGCTCTACCCAATAAGAGCGAGACGTCCATCCTAGGCAAGCCTAACTCAAATGGACCGCGTGTCACTGCGAGTAGGACTTACAGTCCCCAAACGCGAAGAAAGGCAGTTGGTCGCTTCAAAGCGCCGACCGTCCTTGCCCAGCAAACGCCCCCTGTAAGGCATCAACAAGAATCTCTAATTGGTGTGGTACCGCGATCTGGGACTGTGTTTTCTTCCACACCAGGTTTAGCTTTCACTGCACCGACCCTTGTAAGCATATCACTAGTGCCTAATATGCCCGAAAGAAGGCGGGCGGTCCATTGGGCGGTCCTCCTTAGTGGTCTTGACGATAGTGGAAGACAGGTCTGCACTCTTGTATCCAGAACGTTCCGCTATGCAGGTAAGAAATCACTGCTGTATGCGCTACATCGTTTGATTGCGTCACCACACTCTGGAAACTGCTGCCCACAGTTTATCTTTCTGCGGTGCATATACTCGAAAGAAAGCACCGCGGGGACCGCCTGGACTCAATTTTCCAGAAGTATCCAAAAGAGACGACAAATATGTGGCCATACCTACGTTTTCGTGAACGTGAAAGTTTCCAGAAGCGTCGAATATTCAAGGACTCGTTCCTAGGAAAATCCCTGTCTTTTGATCCACTCTCCGAGCGACTTTGGGGCTGCCCAGACCATGAGCGCCAAGTGGAAATTGCCCTTCGGTGGATCAGTTCTATGGATATCTCTTAATGCAACGGATACTAACCGAGCGTCAGATTCGTTCTCACTAGAGTGTGGTTCGCGGTATCTTTGGGTGCCTACGGTCATGATCCTCTTGCTCTGGCGACTAACCTTGTCGTGGATGCCAAAGAAGTGCTAGAGGGAGAAGTTTGGCAAATCCGGACCCAGAGCGGTAACTTCACTGAGAACTTTTATGTGCTTGAAGCTACTTGCGAGGTCATTGGACACCCACCGGTGCCTGAGTCTTCCAATTTGACTGGAAAGCATTCTCTCCGTGTTGACTGGTATTCGTATATCGACCGCCGATTATCGTCTTCAGCCTCTTTCGGAGCAACAAAACCTCGCCTGTTCGATCATGTCCATTGGTCGGACCGAGAGGAGTATAACTGGGGCATAAGCAAAGTATGGTTGCACCGTACCTCGAGAGAAGGAGATGTGGGGCAAGCTAAAAGGTGTGTAGCCGAGAGGTACATTTTGGCCAGCGTGGTTGCGAACGGGTAACAAAACACCTCTCTGTCTCTGAAAGCACTTACTTTTGACGATTCTTTCTTAGCGTCAGTGGAAGGTGGATGTCAACATCCTCTATGGCCCAAGATTTTTCCGGATTGCCAGGATGCGACGCCATTCCCTCAAGATCAAAAGCGCCGTCCCTGAACATGTACCTTCCTTCGTACGTCCCGTCAATCCTTGATGGAAATCTTTCTCTGTTGATTTACTGCACACAGGCATCACTATGTCGAGAGTGTGCACTTTACGACTCCCAAGGAAGAGGACTTGCATCCGGAGCTAGCAGTGGTGCAGACCCCTGCGAGAGAGTACTACGTCTTAAGAGACAACGGCATGCAGGTTGGTTGCGAGGAGGAAGGGATCGCAAATGTGTGGGCGGAGATCCTCCAATGCGACAACAGAGGGAGGTTGTTGTAATGTGAGCAAGTTTTCAGATATGACGCACCGGACGCAAACCTCGAGGTGCTCTATTTTCGGGAAGAGGTGGACAGAAGCTGGCACCAGTTTCGGAAGTGAAAAGCGTAAAATAACATACTCGTTGTAGTGCATTCGCGATGAAGATATACTTATCCCTTGCAAACGGACTCGGACGTATTTGCGTAGTGTCGGGGAAAGCACAGAAACTTCCGGGGAAAATTCTGCTTTTACTCTGATACACTTCCCCGACGATCAGTACCAGTATACAACTGGGAGACCGGAGAACTTGCCTGTTGTCCAGAAAGGGAAGCAGTGTCAACTCCGTACAGAGCAAGAGTAGACACGGTGGCTCAACCACTCATCCGAAGAGTCTGTGCGATTTCAGTGCCGTACCCAGTTCATTCCCTTTGCAGGGTGTATTGCATTGACCTTTATTCCGGACTGTCGACCACCGGATTGACGTCGAGGGGCGCTTAGCCCTCTCGTTGAGACTGGAACGTTTTTGAAGTTTTCTACCGTGATCGACGCCTTACGTAAGCGGTTAGTTTCGGTTGGCGACCACGTGCCACGGTCCGGGTTGATACTGCGAAGTCACCAAAGCTGCTGTGATCACTTCAATAGTATGCTCTCTCTTCACGCCTCCATACTGATGACTCGTCTCCGAACGGTCCAACATTGAGGAATAACAGGGCCATTGGCAGAAGTACATAATGGCGACGTGCCCTCCGGTGACGGCGGTAGTGGTCCGCGGTGTCATTACGTAGTTCAGCCTCGCCGTTCCGTCTGCAGTTATTTACCGCAGCGCATTTATGCGACACTTCACATCGGTCACGGCCAAGTGGAAAATTCCTGCCGTTATTCTGTAACCCGAAGGCATATAAAAAAGGCCCATCCAAAACCTCGTAATTCCTCACCCCACTTCCTCCTCTGCACGGCTTGGGTTGTCTGGTTTATTCTCCACGTGATTATTACCATCATGACCCATAACGAACTGTGGTTGTCCTATCACCAGGTGTCTCGCTGCAACAAACCTGTAACTGCTCAGCTCATCGAGCTCGAGTTCCAGAACCAAAAGCTCGTCGACCTTGAAGACGTCCTTGACCACCTGTTCCATCAGGGTTTCATCGAAGCCAGGTATAGACCGGTCGCGTTCTGGGAGAATCACGAAGGTCAACGTATTCACGGGGCGCATGCGGTGGAAGACTTGTTGAAGAACGGCGTTGGGAAGTGTTCTCAGACCGCTCTCCGTCTTGTCATCGGTAAGCCTTCCGTCCGTTCGGTCGTCCGACATCGTGTCTCAACGTCTCCTTCAGCGGATATTCCCCCTGCAGTTTGGTTCAGCTATCACTACCTTCACAACCCTTCGGCTCCGGTAGTTACTCAGCGGATCAAGCTCGACGCCTCGCAGACCAAGTTCGAGCTAATTGCTCACCTCACCAACCACATCTTCGATAGTGGATATCTCGCTCCCAATCTGAGGACTAAGGTTTACTGGCAAGGATCTTGTGGAAGGAGAATTGAAGAGCACGAACACCTCGAGCATCTGCTTTGTGCAGGTGATGGGGTATCTGAGACAGCGTGTTTGCGTTTGGTTATCGGTCGGTCTTTTTCCCTCACTTGCGCCTATCCGGATGCCTTACGGTGATCAGTAGATCGACAAGCAGGCCATTGCGTTCACAGACATAGCGCACCTTGTTCACCCATCCATTAGTGGGATGGACTGCTTGTGGTCTACAATAATTACTGCGCTGCTAGGGACATGTTTGTACCTGGCTTTGCTTCTAGTTAAGCATGTCATACAGGTCCTCGTATAATAATGATGATCTGCTTCGAAGATGAATGCGAGCGGTTGGGAGTTCTATGGGATTTACGATTGAATGTCACCAACGGTCTGGAAGGTGTGATGCAACATAACAGTTCTGGAGACCTCGATTGCGGGGCCCGAATTGTAATTGACCCAAGTGCCGTTGGAAGAGTTTCATGCCGTTCACTATCTACAAAGCCTACGCCTGAAAAGCACCCGAGTTTGCGTCTGAGATAGTGCTGATGTCCCACTTCGCTCGTAGGTCAATGGAATAATCATCATAATCTCCAGAAGCAAACCTATGCATTGCAGCCCACCCAATCATCACTGCATTATCTGGAAAACAGGCTTAGTATCGTGTCTCCGCCTGAGGTATGTAAAAAAACTCACCTGTACAGAGTTCCAACGGAGGGAATACGAGATCTATCTTCGCATCTGGGCTATGGGCATCCAATGCTGCACGTAATCTACGCACAAAGGGTATTCAGGAGTGGGGTAAGGTAACCGATAAATGGGAATGGACTCACCTTGTTCTAAGGAACAGGTTACTTGCCACACCACCGCTAACCACAACATGACGTGGATTGATATTTCTTAACGAGAGTTTCTCAAGTCCAAGTGTGAGCTTCTCGCACAGCTGTCTAGCAGCAGCATCCTGAAAAGCGCGTGCAAGGGCGACTCGATGACCCTCTGTAAAGGGTCCTTGGGTACCTGCTAGATATCGCTCTATTGAAGAATGCAGACAGCTGTACGAGAAAGCAAGCTTTCCTGCCATAGGGACAGGAAACGAGCCGATGTCTGGAACGCCACTGATGTCCCTGCGACAGAAATCTTCGAGAGCTGCTCCAGGACCCCTTGTGCCCCATGAGAGCCCCAACAGCCGCGCAACCTTGTCGAATGAACGACCCACGCTTTCGTCCGCTGTTGTAGCAAGAACCTCGAAAGACGTTTGCGATGTCGCGAGAAGGAGTAGGGTGTGGCCGCCGGATATCAGCAGTGTAATGAATGGAAACTCTGGTATCTGGTCAGCTGGAGCCGTCAGTAATGGTGTCAACGCATGTGCTTGCTGATGTAGATCGAAATGAGGTACTCGGTGATAACGCTACACGATTCACAGACTGACCATGTGGTGAACGCCAACCAATGGTTTGTTAAGGGCGGCGGCAAGACATTTCGCTGCGTTAGACCCAACACTGAGACATCCACCGATTCCTGTAAGCTGAACGTAAGCCACTGGTCAAGATCGTCCGCTCTCCACGGTTGCTTGCCTGGTCCTCTGGTAAATGCGATCCCGTCGATATCCTGCATAGTAACTCTCGCATTCTCGAGTGCCCTGCGCACTGCTCCCGGCTACAAACTTTGTTCATGGCGGCGAATCGTTGTTAGACTATGAGTATGCTGACCATGTTGCGTTAGTGTGCTTCGATCGCAACAGTCGGATGGATCCCACCGAACCCCTCATGACTGGTAGAAAATAAACATTCAGCGCGTCCGGACAAAATTTTTTGGAAAGAGACGACATACAGATCATGCTGCTTCACGACGACGTTCGAGAGTATCTGACGGGACGACGTCACTACTGCGGCACAGGTATCATCCGCTGAACTCTCTAGAGCCAGTACGGTGAACAGTGCGTGCCTGCACACTCGTCGGAACGCTACCCAATCTTTCAAATGACTTTTACGGACGAACGAAACTGCAGCTGCGAACGTACGGTGTAATCCACGCGAGTGCCTCGAGGACGATGCAATGATCGTCGACATAACCATATGTAAACTTGAGTGCACTGAAGTCACTTCACTGGCACACCGAAATTTTGCACTGCCACCACATTGCAGTTGGCTCTGCTCGACGCAGCGAGCGCACTATGAATGTTCGCAACTTGGCCGCGTCGGCCTTGCAAGCCGCCAGACTAACGGTCAGGTGCACAAGAGCATCTCCATTATTTTCACCCGGGATTGCTGCAGGCATCGTCGTCGCACGACATGCTAGTTCGATCGCAGACAGAGAAACACTTGCAAAGTCTGCAGAACTACTCGACGCACTCGTGGGTTCGACCACAGGTCTCAACCTCAGTGACACGCCCTTCGGAGAGCCGGCCCCACAGGCATCAGAGACAATAGGACAGTCTACGAGCTCGACTCTCCCTTCCGACAGCGAGGACGACCCTCTCGCTCAAATGTTCATACCTCCTGCCAATGACCCCCTACTCGACTACCTTACGTCCGCACTACAGAAAAATGGACGTCGTGCAAAGGCCGCACGCCTCGTCTCACGGACACTGCTTCACATCCACACCTCGACGAGGGCACCGCCCATGCCCATCGTACGGGAAGCCTTCTTGGCGGCATCTCCGGCAGTGAAGCTCGGGTCTCACAAATACGGGACGAAGTCGTTGCAAGTTCCCTACGCCTTGACCGAAAAACAACGTATACATGCAGGAGTCAAGGCCGTTTTGGCGGCGAGTGATTCGAGGCCTGGAAAGTCTGTGGACATCAGGTTGGCGAGGGAGTTGATCGGGGTACTGCAGGGAGAAAGCAAAGCGATCGTGGAGAAGGAGCGGTTGCATAAGCTAGCTATGGTAAACAGGTGAGTCGACCCGCCTGACCGTCTCTCGCCTTAGTATCTCATGCGCTATACAAAGGGGTAACATAGGTTTGAGACGATAGATACGATCCCGGTTTTCTTGTAATTCCCTTTCTGGTACATCGGTATTGCACACGCGCAGCACTTGTTCTTGTGGTGGAGGCAGCAAATGCCATATCCGTAGGCAAGCATGGATATCGATGACCAACAGTCAATCTTATACTCGTATATCAATAAGTGAACTATCCGTCCATACGCATTCAAAAAATCCATGGAACGAGTCTCCATCTCACCCGCTGACTCCATTCCTCCCAATTTCTTCCAAAGGTGGCGTGCAGCACGCGGTCCTCGCGAAGACACCTATCCACCAACAACACACAGGAGACGACCACCAAGACACTCCAGAGCGGTGCCCACACGCTATACCCCACAGGGCAATGGTACATCATAGATCCCCGCGTACCGTAGACGAGGGTAGTCCCGGCGAGCGCCAGCATCCCGCCCGTGTATGAGGGGTGCCGCACGAAGGCATATGGGCCGGACGTGATCAGTTTGTGATCAGCAAGTATAGCGAATTCGAACGTGAATAGTCGTCCGAGCGCCTGGTAGCACCACGCGCGAATGGAAGCCCCCATGCAAGCTAGGATGCACCCAACAACAGCAACAGGGGTGAGTTCGAGCTTCTCGACACACGTATTTGACAAGAACGCGCTTCCGGTCATCCGTGCGATAAGGTAGGTGGTGATGAGAATGGCTTCGGCGATGCCAGCGAACATATAAGATGCCTTTGGTTATTGCACTCGTCAATCGCCAAGAAAAACGTCGAGCAGACAAGGTGAGAACGTACCCGCATCACGGTCTTCATGGCGCCGACCGCGCTTTTCTCTACCACAGATACATCACGCTTTTCGCCCTCGCGCGGAGGAGGGTTAGGCGGAGTGATGGTGACCCGCAGAGCGCACGTCGTACCCAGCACTACTGCAAGTCGGAGCAGTAGACCTTTAGTGGCAGCAGACTCCCCCATTTGCCGGGATGGTCTTCTTCAGCTCTTCGGGGAGAGAAATGAGGCGGGCACCGGATTTTCACTTCGCCCACGACTTTCCGGGTATTTAAGCCCGCCCCAATCTGTGCCCATGCGCCAGGTGTCATTTTTCGCAAGGTCCCCCTCAATTACAGCTGTTGGATGTCCACGGTCGTCACATACGCCTGGTTAACCCTTAGTCTATAGTGAGACATGTGCGCCCTCTTTAGTACCAGAACGAGGCAGGCATTTACGAAGTCATTTTACCACACTTGGGAAGTTAACGGCACACGTTCTGATTGAGTGTCTTACCTTTCATCTAATTAGGTAGCCGAAGGACCAACAGCGATTCCTTGCATGGGACAGCCAAGGACAGCCAAGGTTAGGTTCTCTCGTTCCGTTGACGAGTTTGGCTTAAGTTGGGACCTACAGAGAGTCAGCCGGATGATTGTGGGCTTACATTAATGATTCCATTGGCATCCGACCCAGTAATAGTTAGAATTGCGATGGCAGTTAACGGTATGGTTCTGTCGTCCCCGTCACTTTCAACCGTATCTGTTCGTGCTTAGGGCCAAGAGTATAATGGCCAGAGAGCTCAGCGGCTCTGTTTAAGTGTCATCCCGCTGCACGGCGCCGCCTGTGATTGCCGCAAAGTCACCGTAGTTAGCTAACAAAACTTCGGAACCAGAAGACACTTTGGGCGTCGCCGACGGCAGCCTCGATCGGAGTTTCGAATGTCGACGTCCGCGGAAGTTGAAAAAAGTATGGTTGCCACGGGTTTCTCCGCAATAAACTCCAACCAAAAAAGGAATTATAAAAAGTTGAAAAATTGCAAGCATCGTATTGGACGAAAACCATTTGCTAGTGAAATGAAGTACACGGTCAACAAAACTTCACACATTTGAACATTTCTTTTAGATGGACCTCATTTTCTCTCTACGGCACTTCGATTTGCCCACAAGCCTACAATTTGGAGCCGTTGATCGCCTCCAAGTATCGCCTCTCAGCTTCTTCGAAGTTGATGACGTGCCAGATGGCCTTCAGATACTTTTGCACGAAAAAGATTGTGAGTTGAACACACATAGACTTCAGCAGGCAGGCCAAGATGCACTCACGTCAGCTTTGACGTTGAGATATTGGAGATAGAAAGCGTGTTCCCAGATATCAACACCGATGATAGGTACGTGGGTGAGGAGGGGATCTTGGTTGGCCGTGGTAACGATCTCGAGACGCTTGGAAGACGGGTTAAGTCCCTAACCAAGCCCGTCAGATGGGCCATACAACCAACAACCGGTGCGACGAAAAAAAGACGTACAAGCCAGCCCCAACCCGAACCTTGAATCCCTGCGGTCGTAGTGTTGAAAGAAGTTTTGAAATCTTCGACGGAACCAAAGGTGGATACGATGGCTTCCTTCAAGGGACCGTCCCTCAAAACACCACCGTTGGCGTTAGCGGGAGCGAGGTTCTTCCAGAAGAGCGAGTGGTTGATGTGGCCTGCAGGCGTTTTGCCGATCGATTACGGAAGGAGATAAGATGATGACAGATCAGCTCGTCCGGTACTCTTGCCATCGACGAGAGGGATACGCACCACCACCGTTGAAGCGGAGTGCAGCCTGGAGGGCGATACGCTCCTTGGGGGTCGATGCCTTTGCGTAGGCAGCCTCCGCTGCATTGAGCGCATTGACGTAGGTCTGGTGGTGCTTGGTGTGGTGGAGTTCCATGATCTGCTTCGAGATGTAGGGCTCGAGAGCATTGTAGTCATAGGGAAGAGGGGGCAGAGTGTGTTGCGCTGGCGCAGACATGCTGATACGGTGATGATTGCGAAGAGAAATAAAGAAACGGTGGGAGTACGCAAGACAGTCATCACAACTGATATCATTCGTTTATCTGAGTTGTCCTTTATTTTGCTAACATGACACGATATCAACGCGATCACTCGTACACACACATACGGCCGCCGGTATACAGGATGCAACGATCCAATACATTATAATTACAGCGCAGTCGTCGTCAGTATTCAGACAAGGGTAACACTTTTCCTGGTAGGCGCCAATCAATCATCGTCAGCCTGACTCAATCCCTGAGAAAGGGATTAGAAAGACGCACCGATATTCGCATGAGCACTCCGTTTGCGTCCTCCCAGGAGCTCTATATCTCCGCTGTCAAAGAAGGAATATCCCGCTGGAGTATCTGTGAGAAATTGCCACAGCGCCGCAGCACCACGGTCGGACGTACTCATGGTATCTTCAAAATCACCGCCAGCCACACCTTCCGAATGATTGTTCGCACCATTGATGGGTCTGCCGGTCTTCGAATCTCGGAGCACCCCGGAGTGGTCGACAAACGGTGCCGGGCGCTCGTTGGCAGATAGGTACAGCTGAACGAGCACACGCTGAATTTCTAGCAGGTAACTTTGCAGCGTGTCCAAAAACCGCCGGGTTTGCAGATGCTTCGAAGACGCGACGCTTAACGATTCGGGCGCGTCCAATACAGTGTATGAGAAAGATTGAAAGCGAGACTTACACGCTTATTCCATTCTCTTTAATGATGTATCCGATGCCATATCCATCTGCAGCAACGGGGCCGAAGCCAAACAAGCGGAGCGCCGGATTTCCGCAGTTTGAGGTCGAAAGTATAGATGTACTGAGAAGATTCCAACCAGGGTCTGCAAAGATGGAAGGCAGCGGAGGGGTTTGCACTTCGTTGTCAGCCACGTCACCGTCTGCAAGCGGGCCGTCAGGGTGTTGGTCATGATCCCCGTTGTATTGGCGTCGGTGCAGGCAGTATAGTGCGTAAAGGTGCCTTAAACGGAACTTTGAGCTTATGCTTCTTATCGCTGGACGGGAGAGACTAACCTATCTTGACCTAGACCCTGACTGCATTCTTTGGTCAAAGCAACGTGACCCTCGCAAGCTTTGCGTAATGCATTCACTTTCTCTTCGTTGGGTGCCTCGGAGTAAAATATCTGATGGAAGAGCAACCCATTCAAATCGCATACAACATAAGAGGGTGACGAAAGTCTACAGACCTTCGTAAATTCTACGCTATGCGGCTGCACTGTTCGAATGGCTTCCGTGCGTCCGTGCAGGAAGGCCTTGGTCATGGCAGGCTCATATGTGCATTCCGTCCTTCCTTTAAAAATGTGAACGCTTCGCGGGAGGAAAAAAAAAAGAAGAAAGCTAGGCACGCCTACCGTACAGCCCAAAATAGGCAGCTTGAAATGCCATTTGTACAAACGCGTCAGGACTGAAACCGTGGCTGGTAATGAAGTTTTTGCCGTATCCTTTGAATTCCAACGCTTGGCAATCATTCTGGCAGATCAAATCGCTCAAGCGGGTCTCTGCGAAGCGGATGCCGACACGAATAGGCGGGGTCATCGTCCATATGAGCTTCACTGGCGCCGTTTCATATTCACGGGCGAACGAAGGAGTGTGGTTCGTAGTGGCTTGCTTGCCCTCGGTAGTCGGTTTCGGTGGTTTATAGGATTTGGCATGAGGAGACAGGGTAGCATGGAACAGCGTTGGCGCTGAAGGGTTGATCGACCGAGCCAGTAACATGAGGCCTTCTGTGAAGACGTCAGCGGCGAACCTGAAACAGATCGTCAGTTACACTGAAATCGTATCCGCCGACGATCAAGACCTGAGGACAGTATGACCATCAACCCCGGTGTGCTCAAAGTTAATTCCGGCTGCACCGTCGGAACAAACGATTATCTGAAGCTGTGACCCGCGTTAAACCGACAGGAAATCGTTTTCCCAAATTAGCAAACAGACCTTGTCATACCACCTGTTGGTACAGGTTCCAACTTGGACACCCTCCCTCAAATCATATGTCCCACACAGGAAATTCGAGCACAACGCCGCAAGGTCTTCGTTGGATCCAGGCTTGCTGGGTTGCGCTCCACCGTCAGTGCGAGCAGGAGCAGCATCGTCAAGGCAGACGATAAACAAGGCATCATCTACAAGACTCAGGCAGGCGGCGTTAGTTCGGTCTTCCGCAAGGGTTCGCCGCAAACTTGACCACGTTTTCCTGTTTTCCGTCGTAAGAACGCCGATAGCATTGCGGGCAACCTGTGATGCAAGTCAGAAGGACGTCCCCCAGTGGGGTAATTACGGAAGGCACCTCGGTGATGGGGGTCTTGTCCGCGTCTTTCACGATAGCCTGGAGGTTACGCAGCACTTCTCTTTCCGTTAGCAGTGGACGATTGTCTTCGTCAAGAACGTCGAACCAATCTGCATTGCAACGATCAAAACACTCCAAACTCGACATGTCATGGAGGCTCACAGAACTGTCCGCGACGGAGTACCACGATGTGACGTGCCTCGTCGTTGACGACCATCTTACACCCCATCTATGGTATGGGTTAGTTACGGCCGTTTGATAATGATAAAAATGGGGAGCATCACGTCTGTGGGTATCCTAGCAGTGCCGAACAGGCGAGTGTATTGATCCATGTCAAGTGCACGGCCGCGAACGGTGTCGGGGTTCAGCAGTCCATGTCGAAGATCATGTATGAAGCCCAGCGATGAGATGACGAGTGACGCTGCGCGAGGCAACTGGGATCCACGGTCCGGCGTGGGGTCGTTCCTGCCAGAACCATTTACCAGGTGGCAGCAGGAGAGAGAAAGATGGCAACCCACTCTAATACGAAGAAGGGGTTAAGCGAGAGTACGACTGGGTCTCTGTGCGATAGGTAGCTCTCGTACCTGAATGGTCGACGAGAGGTCAGCTCCAGCGAGACCACGGGAGTATAGGAAACCTCACCAAAAGTCCTCGATATAGCTGGTACGGGTGAAAAGTCGTGTCAAAAGATGTAGGAGCCAACACACCTTGCTCGACTCGCTGCCCACTCTATCAGACGTTCCTGAAGTTGGGGGCCATCTCCTTCGAGGAAGCGTTGTACGGCACGAGTAGTTGCAGCATGTTCGCGGTCGTCTTGCAATCCACGCAGTGCCTTCAAGTAGCGCCTGCAGGTATCTTCCAGGGGTGGAATGGGCAGCTTTGGTAGCTTGTCCTGGTTTGCAAACGTCCGACCCGGGGGTGGAGTCGAAGAGTGAAATGTGTTGGCCAGCATGGGGGAAGGAGTGCCACTGCACTTGTCTCTCCCCTTTTAAGTCTGTTCATATTCCACTCGGATTGGAAGGTGCGGATCTAAAAAAGAGACCGACAGTCTTTCTACGCTCAATCTCCGGCATTTTGACTGGCATGTGATTTGCATATTACATAATATTCGATGTAGGTGTTACTAGTCCCTCCGTCGTCGCGTGTCGTAATCTCGTTCCCTCCTCCGTCTGTCCCTCTCCTGGTCTCGCCTTCTATCGCGGTCACTCGCATCGCCATAGTCTCTGTCGTGTCGACTCCGACTCTTTGCATACTCGTCCCCGGCTCTCCCAGGCGGGGATCTGGAAGCCCTTCTGGAAGCCGTACCAGACCTGCTACTGCCACTCTCTTCTCGTCCATCCTTTCTCAAAACCGGAACATACCGTTTATCTCTGGACTTCCTCTGTGACCTTCCCGATCCGTCGTTTAGCGTCTCCTGCTCCTTGGCACCAATTCCAAGCAGAGCGGGTCGTGCTTGAGGGAGGTATGGCTCTACAAGACCGTGTTTCTTCCCCTTATCCGATTTCGATGCCACCGTTCCCTCCGACCAACCCATACCACGGAGCATGGCAAGACCGAAAGCAGATACAGGAACCCGAGCATAATCTTCCTCGGTTGCACAGTCCGGTAATGCATCAACATCTTGGCGAAGTGCGTCGGTTTCAGTAAGGGGTGGAGTGGGGATGGCATCGATATCAACTGAAGAACCATCTTCGCCAGCTAGGAGTGCTCGAATCGCCCTTTGGTCTTCTGTCTCTTCTACCTCCATACTCTGCTCCTGTGTACTTTCTACAACCGTCGTAGTCGTAGTCTCTGTCCGTTCTACGACATCTTGGCCGAGTTCTACTTTCACTCTTTTGTTGACCTGCAGTCCGACCAATTGTGGTCCCGAGTTGATAGTGTCTCTTGTCCCAAGCCCACCCACACTGCCATCTGCACCAGTAGTAGCACGGGCTGAGTCTGGAACAAAGATGGGTCGAGAGCGTGTGGCGTTGTGCTGGACCGCAGTACGGCGCTTTCGAGCGGCCTCCCGCCAGTCCGGATTCGGCAGAGCGGGTATTACTAGCGGCACGGGCTTGTTACTTGCACTATAAGATGACCAGACGTAGAACAGTTTGATTGGTGAACATATAAACACTTTCGTGAGCTCAATCTCACCGGGACACGAAATAGGGAGAGAGGAAACGCACCGCTGGACGCTGAACTGATCGAACTCGGTAACGAGTTCCTCCTCGACACTCGCACCGTCGTCATCACTTGACCCCTCATATCCTCTTCCACCACTGCCACGACTTGTTCCATTTTTTGGAATGACTATGCCCATCTCACCCTCATCGTCTGACCCCTCTCGCGAGCTTGCCAGCGGACTTCCCGTGGCAGATCTTGCACCAGCCAAGTGGCGGGGAAGAGCGGGCACCTTGAACAGCCCATCGGACTCTGGTCCCGTCGATGAAGGTCGAGAGGTCGGGGTTGGGCGCCGAACCGTAAAAGACACCTTCGACATAATCGTCGTCTATGTAGAGAGAGAGAACGGCCAAGTCACGTGCCTCGCTCTGACTGATCATGCGCTTCAACAACACCAAATGAGCCAGTCCTCCCTTTCATACACCCATTCCTATGTCACTTTCACGGATCTCTGCATATGTCTCTCGACCGGCCAGGAGAATGAATAGAATGGCCGGTATACGCACTCGCCTACTATCTACACAAGTTCCACCAGTTCCGGCCTCTCTCGCTGTGGTCCGGACATTACCAACACCCCAAGAATTAGAGGAAGCTGAACTGGAGGCTGATATAATACCCAAAGACAAAGTACAGGTCATGCTCACGGATCGCGCTGCACAGGTATGCCCGCCCACAAATGTCGTAACTCGTCGAGGGCACTTACCGGTCCTCAACAGCAGTTGAAATCGATTTCCTCTCGAGAAGGGAACTCTCAGGCGGCTGTTCGTATATCCGTGGAGTCGGGAGGATGTCACGGATTCCAATACAAAATAGAACTTGCAACCCAACGGGGCCCGGGAAATTAGTGCGCGTTTTCTCTGTCCACCTGTTCACACAGTTTCGTGCGACTGCTTTACCCCGTTGTTTTTATTATTATTATAGTCATCTTATCCATCCAAGCGTGCAACCATCTAACTTATACGTCGACCCGATATCTCTATCTATGATCAATGGGTCGACCGTTGACTTCGCCACGGAACTCATAGGTAGTTCCTTTCGTGTAGTCGATAACCCTCATGCGAAGGGCGGCTGCGGGTGTGGCGTAAGTTGGGAGATGAAATAACGGTGGATTTTCGTTCTTTGTAGAGCACACTTGGTCATGAAACACGCATTTAATGATCATACAGTCAGTCGACGACAATTTCATGTCCTCTCTTCGCGGCCACGCGTAGCCTTGTCATACTTCCCCATTCTTCAACTGTGGACCTCCTATCGACTGGACGCGTACTTGCCAGCGTCCGTGACACTTAACTCAGCACCTCAGAGGCAACCGACGTGCTCGCACCACTTTACACCTATTCAATGACACTCCCATATAAATGTTATCACTGATTCTGCAGCTGAGTAGACCCCCTTACCGTGGATGCTACCACGTTTCTACTAAGATCGTTTGCCTACGACACACTCAAGTCGAAAACTAGAAAGCCAAGCTGAAGGGCTGTACAACCGGATGTAGGCGTATGTGTCAAGGTTCTCGGAGAAGTCACGGTTAGCTTGCGGCCCGACGTGAGTAAAAGCGTCTTTCTGCCCTCGTAATTGTCTTACGCGCAGGCGTATTACCGATTCTATTTTGTCCATGTCCGCATGCAGATACTCCGGTGCCTTCTCTGATCAAGTAGGGAAAGGACTCTACAGTAACTTTGACGCGTCGGATCTATCTTTCGTGAAAGGTGTATTGACCAGCGACGGTATCACCGGGACATACGAGTTGTAGCAGATCAACGATTCTAATGCCCAGTAGTGCGTTATGGCCAGCTGGGTCAGCTTCTGTTGAGGAGCCACCGCGACGTGCTGGGAAGTCTCCGAGACTTTCGAGGGTCGGGCGGTGGATGATGTCCGACTTACTTACGGCCTTTTTTTCCGGAAATCGCCCGCCGGCTACAGCTTTCTGACGAGGAACTTCTTCACCAACCCTTTGCACTGATACGAACATTATTGGAAATGTTTCCGAGGTAGCTCCGTCCGAGGCAGGGCTTGCAAAACTCAAGCCGGAAGCCGCTGTGAAGAAGACGTTATTTGCGTCTCGATGTCAACAGCTGGTAGCCCTCTACATCCCGGGTAATTCGTGGACCTCAGGTTCCAGAGAAACACACACTTTCCGGGCGGGAAGGGCAGAACCTGCAGCTCCGTCGCTCCCGAGTCGCAAACCCCCCACCCCTCAAGATGGTGCCGAGGTCCTCCCGCCCGAATCGTCATCCCGTGATTCCGGTTGTGATGCTGGTAGGACCGATATGTCGATTAGCTGCGCTCGAGAAGTTCCAAAATTCTGCCAAGATTCGGAAGCCTACTGAGCGTCGTCGGGTCACGAAGCAAGTGATGAACGCTACCGCGGAACGACTCAGTCAGGGAGACGATTCCCGTCGTCGAGCCTTGAGGTTGAAGCTTAACATATTGGGCCTTCATCTTGCACTTCTGTCTTGGGACTACGATCACACAGGATCGGAACCACCGAACAGGGAAGAAGAACCACGACTAGTCCATGTTCCTGACAAGTTCGTTGATCACCACCACTATCCGAACGTCTTCGAACCGTTGCCGTTTCCGGAATGCTGGGTTCCTATCGTGAAATCAAAGGAGGAAGCCACTCCTATTATCGAATGCAAGATTGGATCGAATCAGTTCAGAAAGTGTGGCGCTTAAGTGTGTGCTGTATGGCAACCATGGTGGGAAGAAATCGTACCTCACCAAAACTCAGTCCCAAAAGCAAAGTGTGGCGAGCATCCAAGTGATGCTCGTTCCTTCGTACTGGTGGTTGCGGACGACCAAGGACCACAGATGAATATCACAGGGAACCTTGAAAATGAAGTGTTTCATGCCATATATGATATTCTTCACGGGTTAACTTCACCCTCCATCTGGAATACCTTGCTTTGATCGTTTGCTCTATTTTCTATGGTTATGCAACCTCGCATATCTGGGCAACCTCATCTGCCACTGGGTGGACCGCCGCAAGGTGCAGGAAACGATGTCTATCAGCACAAAAGCCCGTGAGGTCCAGCAATTGGATTGGTATTTCCAACAACCTTCCTCTCTTCCTAATTGATACTGACAGTACCTATGAAGTCTGGAACTCTGCCCGAAAGCCTCAGAATTTGTCGATATCCGGTCAGTCTCACAAGCGATTCACACTGGGACTAAACTGCCTATCTCGGGTATTTGCACTTGTTTGGAGACTACCCGTATATAAGGATCGGTGCGCTGGTTCTTTCCGCCTTTATACGACAACCTGTCTCTTTATCTCATGCCGTTGCGTATACGCGCAATCCATACGCTGATCCAAGTTCTTTCGAGGGTCGTTCCACGGGTTTTTCGGCAGCGGTGGTGAGCTTCCATTATTGCTTCTAATTTCAATCGGAGCGACCAATCCTGCATATAGAAGGCCGATGTCGGTGATGCCAGTAACTCTCGAAGAGTCCAGCCTCGTTTGAACCAGACACTGCTGGTTCAGACAGGGTTGGACTCTGTCAGAGACATCAGAGAGCCATTGTTGGGGAAGACTGATGGTACCGCAAAAACATTGATCCTTAGCCTATTGAAGCTCCTGCCGTCTCTATTGATGCAACGGGTGTCGTTTTATGCCCAGGAGAAACCATGTCTAAGGGGGAGAAGGCAAAACCCTTGCCAAACCCTCCATGCCGTCCACGTCGTATCAATGTCGCGTAGTAATGGCTTGCCAACTCGCCACCTATGGGACAGTGTAGTAGACCCAAACAATAATGAAACTTTACTATGGATCTGCTGGAGGGATCAATGAAAATAGCTCAGAGTAGGATGACCCAGTAACTGCCTCATTTTTTTTGTTGCTGTGTTTTCCAATACCAATCTGAACCGCGTTAAACTGGCCACCCCAGTTCAATGCTCTTCAGCTTGGTATCGGAAAACACATGCAGCAAAAAACCTGAGACAGTACTCGACGTTGCTGGCGGCACAGCAGGTAACTGACATGGGCCTGTCCTATACTTTGCTGATTGAATGGGAGTAATGTCATGCGGTGCGTTTGTTGAGCATTCTGGAGGGATGTACCGAGTAACTATGTCCTTGAGGAGCAGCGCTCGCTCCATGCCATTTGCGACCACCATCGTAGAACGACTTCATTACACCGACAGTCGTTGACCAACTTCGCACCAGCCGAATTCTTGGTCAGCGCCACATAAACACAAGAGGGAATCATGGACTACTTAGAAAACTCGTCGCAAACGTGTCGAGGTGCCGCTGCCATCAGCATGTCAGGATCCTGGATCGACACTTCTTGGTAAACATGAAACAGCATTTCAAGCCGCGGCAGGGAAATGCAGGACGTGCAAAAGATATCGCTCAAAGGACATCCAAAGCAGGGCATGTCCTCTGATCGATGGATGTTCGTATTCGATGTGGTCCGTAATGTGATACCGTTAGGGTGCATGCAATGGTTTGTCCACTTTACTCATAGTTGATGACTTCGTGTCGACGCCCTCCCATGAACCACGACTTCCGTAGCACGGATCGAGGTTTTGTGGCCTTGAAGCAAGGTTTGGATGTTGTTAGTATTCGTTTCCGTTCGCACCTCGCAATCATGTTATCTTACGACCCACGATCAGGAGAATTGTACTTCCACAGAGCCAGAGCAAACGTTCGCACCCTAAATGCTATCCGTGCGAATGGCCAAGATCTCCAAACAGTAAACGCCACGGACAAGGATGTGGCACACGCATGCGGCTTACAGTATGACTTTCATGCACATGTTCATGTTTTGTCCCCCGTAAGTACCATCACGGCCAGTAATGGATCGCTTAGGTTTGCAGATAATTCCGCCTCTATCCACGTTGGTCGGAGTTTTACTCAAGCCAAGTCATGTGTAAAAGGTCCTCCCAGTATGTGTACGCAGCAATGCAGCTATCGTCGAGGTTGCCAGTCGCCTGGACGAGGGATATCGAGGAACACACAAGCGTGGTACGCCCGTCAAGATGGTCCGCATTGGCCATGACATATCCTTGGATTGCCTTGTCGAGCACGGATCGGCCTACACAACGTGAGTATGCCCGTTCACAGCATCGTACTCGCCGAGGGTACTTACTAGTCCTTACAGCAGTTGAAATCGATTTTCCTCTCGAGAAGGGAATTCTCACGCCGCTATTTGAGGCTGTCCCGGATTCCAGTACAAAATTTAACTTGCAACCCAATGGGGCCCGGGAAACTAGTGCGTGTTTTTCTGGCCATCTATTCACACAGTTTCGTGCGATCCCTTTACCCCGTTGTTATTTTTCCATCGTTTTATCCATCCCAGCATGCAACCATCTAACTTATACGTCGACCCAATATCTCTTTCTATGATCAATGGATCGACAGTTGACTTTGCCGCGGAACTCATAGGTAGCTAGCTCCATTCGTGTAGTTGATAACCCTCATGCGAAGGGTAGCTATGGGTGTGGAGTAAGTGGGGAGATGAAATGATGGTGGAGTGCTTTCTGAAGTGCGCTTGGTCATGGAGCACGCCTTAGCTAGACCCAGTTCAATCCGTAAGTCTTCGATTCGCATCGCCCCGTTTGTGATTTGAGTTTGGAATGGTTGCCCCACGCAGCTACTCATATCACGTCCTGTCGCTGACGTGTATCGATCCACGGGAAAACTAATGAGTCAGACCAACAGTATATGTGCGATACTGCCTGGATTGGAGTCGTTTTAGCGCATGGTAGACCCCACTTCTGTTCTGTCCTTGATCATAATTTGTCAGAGATACTCCGTTGCGCCTTCCTTATCCGCAAATCTCCGACATGCAAGTTCCATGGATCAGAACCCTGGTTACGGATCTACACCTCAGAATCATTTTCCCGTTCGTGGTTCTCCAAAATGCGCGTATAAGAATTGGAGTTGGAATACGTCTCTCGGTCAACCAGGCTTGCCACGATGTCCTTCAAGCTCAGCCCACCCTTCCGCGCTGAACACCTAGGTTCCCTCCTCCGTCCCGACTATCTACTCCAAGCGAGGAAGCAATTCGATAACAAAGAAATTACTTACGAGCAACTTCGTGAGCTAGAAGACAAAGCCATCGCGGAAGCTCTACGTTTGCAAAGGGAAGTCGGTATCAAGGCCTTCACAGATGGCGAATATAGGTGAGTGAAGAGATGATATCTCGTCAGCTGTGTCCTTGACTTCTTTATTGTCTCGCGTAGGCGTCACATGTCCGTCATAGAAAATGTCATGGGTAGCCTTCCCTTATCCTCCCTTCTAGGTTCTACGATGGGTTCTTCGATCACCTTCAAGGTTTTGAAGGTATGCTATGATCAGACCCGGACAACATCCCACTGACAACTGTTCAGAAATCCAAAACCCACCCGTTGAAATCTTCAAGGCAAGTCAAACAGAAGTGTTGCAAGTGGTATTGCCAATAACCGCTGATCTTCTAGACCTATGTTCCTGATATCAAGGCCTTCCTCGCTAATAGTGTGTTGACAGTTACTGACGTGATTCAGCACTCACTCTTCCGTACTTTGCCAGATATCAAACCTGCCGGTACGACGCTGTGCACGGGCAACATCAGGCACGTCAGATCAGGCTACTTGCCCCAATCCGAGGCTCTGAAGGCCCTCGTGCAGCCCGAGGAAGTAAAGAACATCAAGCTTACCCTGGCGGCTCCAGAGTGGTTCCACCTTCGTCACGGTAAATTTACCATGCTGTCCGATTCTCTAGTTTATTTTAACACACGATAGGGGAGCATGCCTACAGACCGGGTGTGTATGCCAATCGAGACGAATACTTCGATGACATTGCAGCCGCCTACCGCCGCGAACTCGAGGTTCTCTACGCTGCCGGGCTACGCAACGCACAGTTTGACGACCCCCTACTTGCATACTTTTGTGCGGAGCCAATGCTTAAAGGCATGCAAGACGTTGGCGAGGACTCGGAGGGGCTGCTGGATCGCTACATACAGTTGTACAATGACTGTCTTGCGGGTCGCCCCGAGGACATGACAGTTGGCTTGCACTTGTGCCGTGGCAACTTCCGACATTCCATCCACTTCTCTGAGGGTGGATACGACGCCATCGCGGTGAAGTTGTTTAACAGGATTAACGTAGATTGCTACTATCTCGAATATGACACGGAGCGTGCTGGTGAATTGCATTTTCAGTTCGGGGTATCTCCGCAGATTGACATTAGGCCACGTAGGAACCTTCGAACCACTGCGATATCTTCCGAAGAACAAGACGGTTATCCTCGGCCTCCTGACGAGTAAATTTCCGGAATTGGAGGACGTCGGTGCACTTAGGGAACGTGTGATGGAAGCAGCGAAGGTCATGGCAGCTGGCACCGGAGAGAGCCCGGAAGAAGCGTTGGAACGGATATGCGTTTCTCCGCAGTGTGGTTTTGCCTCGCACTCGGAGGGAAATTTACTTGGTATGAACGATATGAGAAAGAAGTTGGCATTGGTCAAAGATTTAGCCACTAGCATCTGGTCAGATGCTTGACGCTGTAAAGCTGTATCGATAGCATTTAGTCTGTGAAAAACCACTTGATTATCATGCGATCTTTACTAGAGTATGCTTGCACATCTCCGAGCGGTCTGGTCACTAGATTGGTCAATCACTTCCGCTGATACCGTTTCTCCGCATTCGGACACCGCGGGCTCAAATTCCTTTCTGATATTGGTTTCCGGTTACTACGGAAGAGCATGTCGGCCCCATTACAACTAACTCGGAAAGCTACGTCGTGGCCGAGTCGTGTTGATGACAGAAGAAGACACCGGAAGGATTGGCGACGAGCATATGAGAAGGCATTTAACTTTTGTTCACAAATTCGTCCAGTTGTCCGGCTCTCAGAGTCGGACCGTGATGCATGATGACGAGAATGGGACACTGCAATTGTCACAAGTCAGGAACTCTTTGAGGGTTGGAGGAGCCCGTGTGCTCTGGGGTTTCTGGAGTCAGCATACAGTGCTTTGGGGCGTCTAAAAGACAAGACCGATGGCTACTAAGAATCCAGTCGGATAGGTGACTCCCGTAAAGGGCGTGAATCGAAAAGTGATGAACTGGGCATCCACTTACCGTCACAGTAAGATGTCCCGGGAACCAGGGAAGCGCACCAGATAATCCAAGCTCTGCCTATGAACAGGACACCTCCCTCTTTGCGTGACTGCATAGAAGAACATCTGAGTGTCGAACCAGAACATGTTGTCGGATTGCAAGATTTTTGGATATCGTGCATAATTTGGAAGTTGGAGAGTCTGTTAACGGTAGGTTAGAAAGCGACGCCCGTTCTTCGCAGTGCATCAACGCTATATGACATCCAGTTATCTCTGCACTTCGGCGGTCTTTTTTCTCGTCCCTGTCGAACGTGTGAATGAGTACCACCGTTAGACAAGAAAAGTGGAAGTACCCATTATCTAGACCACAAGCCTTGACCAGCCATGACATTAGTTCGAAAGGTAATCGTTCAGGAACTTCAGACGTATAAGACTTATTACAAGGATAGCCGTTCGATGTCAGCCGTTATACGTAGCACGGAGATTGCTGGAGCGTCCCTGGTGACCAAATCCGCGTTATAAATGGAACGCCGAGGACCAGCGGCGGTGGCTGAATCAGCCGGTTTAGTTAAGCCATCTGCCACTTCCCGGTCCTCCACGCATAAGGCCTAGAGGAATCTCAGCGGGTGAAACAATGTTCGCTGTGCCTTTCCACAAAGGAACCTAAATGACTTTACAGAAGCATGAGTAACAGAATGATTACAAACTTCGAACATCGCCTTTGGGACCATGGCAATCCAAAAATGACCGCCATTTAATTCAGGTGCTCAGGTTTACAAATTGCGCTTTGGGAAAACCCATAAAGTGGAGAGAACAGCGGCGGCTGTAGGTATCACCGTTAATCGAAAAATTGCCTACCTCACGCCTCCGATGCGCACCACAATTGCTATCTTCTACGCACTTCTCATCATCGTCCAGGCTGTATGCGCTTCGCCTCAGCCAATCCCAGAGCCTGCAGCACTAGGGAGAAGAGAACCCACCTTCGGACCTGGCCCAGAGTGCTTGCCGCGCTGCTCTCCCGAGTGTTGGTGTTCGGAAGGAGGTGCATAACCTACCCCCAACTGGTAAGCTTGCATTTCAGAGCGCGAGGGCTACTAGGTGTTTATGGCCAATTAAAGAAGAGGGATGGGGTTGCAGCGTTCCGCCAGTTATTCCGTGGTAAATTGCGGTGGGATGGTCTTACAAAGGATGCTAGCCTGGGATTATGGACTTCTGGTTAGAGTTGCTGTCCGTCGAGTCTCGTCTGTAGAAATGAAGTTGTCTATGGCTTAGTCAGCAATGTGGGCGATCGCAGATCAGCTTGGAGCTTAGTCAGCGTAAATGGGGTGGGCAAATTAGAGCGCACGCTACAAACGTCGTCACCCGTACTAAGACACTGAGTTGAAACGTTCATCACCATGGCCTCTAAGAAATCCAACAAGCTGGCATTCTTATCAATGCCAGCACCCGCATCTTACGTTGCTGGTCTTGGACGAGGGTATGTACAAGAGTCTTTGTTTGTGAAACTTACGCGCACATCTGTCCCTGTAGTGCTTCTGGTTTCACAACTCGCTCGGATATCGGTCCAGCAAGAGAAGGTCCGTCAGCGGAGACGATAGCGTGCGTCTACTTAATAGTATCCCCTATTTGCCCCACTTACGCTTCCGACAGCGAAGCTCAAGCCAAACGTGGCGAAGAACCCGAAATTGACTCGGAACAGTTTCAGGATCCAGACAATGAATACGGCCTTTTTGCTGGGACGACTTATGAGGCTGACGATGAAGAAGCGGACAAAATATACGAGGCAGTGGACCGTAACATGGACGCGCGGCGGCGGGCACGGAGGTGTGTGCTTCCTGGTTAGTTCGTGTCGCTTAATGTCATTCATGCATTTCACTGTGTTTTAGGGAGGCCCACGAAAACGAAGAGCTTTCAAAGTACCGTGCGGAACGCCCGAAGATTCAGCAACAGTTTGTTGACTTGAAACGTGGTTTGGCTGTCATAACCGACGAGGAATGGGAAAGTATCCCAGACGTAGGTAATCTCACAAGGAAGAAGAGGAGGAAAGATGAACGATCGTTCGTCGTTTCGGACAGCATTCTCGTCGGAGATAGAGCGCAAACCGAGTATGAAAGTTCTTTGGACATCAAGCAGCAGCAGGTAGGATGACTCTCATTGGGCGCTTTCTGGGCGTTAACAGTTGCTTCCTGTACTTCAGCAGGATGGTTTTATAACACCTGCGGACGCAGGCGCAATGACGAACTTTGTTGAAATCGGACAAGCCCGAGACAAGATTCTCTCTCTGAAATTGGATCAGGTGAGATGTTCAGGGTCGCATCACGCAACACCGTTTTACTTAAACTTTCACTCAGATATCCGGCACATCCACCGTTTCAGGTTCCGCTACTTCCGTTGACCCGAAGGGATACCTCACTTCTCTCAACTCGGTCGTTCTGAAAAGTGAGGCGGAAATAGGTGATATCAAGCGGGCACGCATGTTGTTTGATTCGCTTGTCAAATCCAATCCAAAGCACGCTCCCGGTTGGATAGCAGCAGCATGTTTGGAAGAGCATGCTGGTCGGATGGTCGCTGCTCGCAAACTGATCAAGGCTGGTTGCGAACACTGTCCTAAGAGCGAAGACGTCTGGCTTGAGGCCGCACGGCTACATGTAAGTGTTTGCGTAATACGCAATGGTAGGTGGACGGTATTTAACTTGTTATTAGAGTCAAGATGATGCCAAAGTTATTCTTGCCAGCGCCGTACAACATGTTGGGCAGAGCGTGAAAGTCTGGCTGGCTGCGGCTGACCTGGAGCAGGATGTTCAGGCAAAGAAGCGGGTACTTCGAAAAGGTTAGTTCTATCGCAAGTTCTGTATCGTCGAACCACTTTTGATTTCTCTTTCCAGCACTTGAAAACATCCCCAACTCTGTCCGTCTTTGGAAAGAGACAGTCAATCTCGAGACGTCACCTGCCGATGCACGCATCCTCCTTTCTCGTGCCGTTGAGGTCATCCCACTTTCCGTCGAACTCTGGCTTGCTCTCGCTCGCCTTGAAACTCCTGAACGCGCTAAGGCGGTTCTGAACAAAGCACGCAAGTCGGTACCAACATCACATGAGATATGGATTGCTGCAGGACGTTTACTGGAACAAGTAGCCACGGCCGATCCAGAAAAATCCTCCGAGGCACGCAATAAGGAACTTGAAACGGTCGATCGAACAATAGAGGCGGGAGTGCGCGAACTGCGGCGGCATCAGGTGCTATTGACGCGAGAGCAATGGCTGAAGGAGGCGGAGCGGTGCGAGTCGGAGGGCTCACCCAGGACTTGCGAAGCAATAGTGAAGGCTACAATCAGCATGGAAGTTGAAGAGGAGGATCGATTGGAAACGTGGTTGGGAGACGCAGAGAGTGCGGAGTCGAGGGGTAAGGTTGGCACAGCACGGGCAATCTTGGCATATGCGTTGAAGGTGTTCCCTGATAAGCGGCACTTATGGCGGAGAGCGGCAGACCTTGAGAAGGCCTACGGAGATCGGTAAGTATACAAAACAACATTTGCCTGTCAATCCTCTGACTAAGAACTTAGGGAGTCTCTGGATGCCATATTGTCGCAAGCCGTACACTACTGCCCGCAGGCGGAGGTTCTATGGCTCATGGCAGCTAAAGAGAAGTGGCTTGCCGGCGATGTACCTGCTGCACGGGAGGTCCTCGAAAGAGCTTTTATTGCAAACCCAGAAAGCGAACAAATATGGCTCGCTGCCGTTAAGTTGGAGGCTGAGAACGGTGAACTGGGCGTTGCCAGAGAGCTCCTCGTTCGCGCACGTACAGTTGCAGACACTGAAAGGGTAAGTACATTGCGTTTGGTGGCGATCGTTATTTGACGTAATGATAGATTTGGATGAAATCCGCTGTCTTCGAGCGGCAACAAGGGCAATACGCAGCCGCGCTCGAGACAGTCTCCAGTGCACTGTCGAAGTTCCCCAAGTTTGCCAAACTATATATGATTCAGGGACAGATCCATCAGTTACAGAAAAATTACGCAGCTGCGCGTGCATCGTATGCTGCTGGGATAAAGGCGTGTCCTAAGGACGTAACACTTTGGGTACTCGCAAGCAGACTTGAAGAACTCGACGGCAAGAGCATCAAAGCACGAGCCCTCCTGGAGAAGGCACGTCTACTCAATCCTGCTAATGAGACTCTTTGGGCCGAGTCTGTCGGTGTCGAAGAACGTGCGGGCGGTGCAGCACAGGTGAAGACGATGCTCGCCCGAGGTATGCAAGAATGCCCCACGTCTGGCTTGCTCTGGTCAATGGCCATCTGGGCAGAACCTCGCCCGGCGCGCAAGTCACGTTCGGTCGACGCATTGAAAAAGTCCAAGGACAACGCCCTGGTAACATGTACAGTTGCCCGCCTTTTTTGGGCGGAGCGCAAGATCGAGAAAGCGCGCGATTGGTTCGCACGCTCGGTCGCCACAGAGCAAGACAGGGATATTGGGGACCACTGGGGATGGTGGCTCAAGTTTGAGAGACAACACGGGACACCGGTACGTCAGGCTTGTATATATCGCATCGATGTTTCTCACTGTGTACAGGAACATGTTGCTGAGGTGATTAAGCGGTGTGTTGCTGCAGAGCCTCATCATGGACCCGTGTGGCAGTCAATAGCAAAAGACGACAAGAACATCGGAAAGGGGACGAAGGAAATTTTGGAGTTAGTGGCCGATGCGCTGCAGTAGTTAATCCGGTGTATTCTACAACCTAACCAATGTCTTGTCCAATTGGCTGCAGCTCATGTTGATTTTGAGGCTTGTCGTGCTGTTGTCACATCCAAGGTAAGAGATTGATGGAGGATTGAACTTGTGGTCTTGTCGATACAACACGTACCCGCCCATGCCCAATTGTGACGACATCTGTGCACCTCCTTTAAGATGTCATCGTCTCCATCTTCGTATGTTGGGACGTATGGGCTACTCGACGGTCGGTTTCCGAAACGGGTACTTCAAAGCTGTCGTACCCGTGATCCGCGCGAAACGACAGTGGCGATTACAAAGCTAAGTCTCCGCCAACATTCAACGTATCTCTTTGGAAATCAAGTTGCGGGAGGACGAACGTGAAGAATAACCCTTGGAAGCTTCTTTCCGCTACTCGCAGAAGTTACAGAGGCGGCACGCTGGGTCGAGCTGTCTTGTTCAGTCCCACTCTCTGGCGCTGGAGAACACCTCCCAACGGAGTCCGACACTACAGAAGGCGAGGGGTCGATGTGTCCAGAAGCTGCCATACCCTCGCGATCACGAGGATCCTTCTTTCGTTCACGCAGTGTCCGGGCTGTTGAGGGAACGCGACTACCACGAGAACTTGCCGATGATGAGGTGGGCTTTTTTGGATCGAGGGTGGCAAGTAACTCCACAGTACGAGAAAGCCAATCTCCTGGAGCGGACGGCAATGACGGGAGAAGACCCTTTCGGGTTTTAGTAAGTTTCTCAAGCTGTGAGTAGCTTAAGGATCGATCGCCATCAACTGCACCGAAAAAAAAAACCTTACTTTACTTATATTGTCCGTGTTCCACCATTCTTCGTTCACCCAGTCCCTTTTCCCCCCTTCCAACTCCACTAAACCGCAAACATGGGCCATGGCGCCACTGATGAGGGCTTTGTCGCTATACCCTCCTTCCAGTACACTAATTAGGCGACCTCGTGCATACTGATCAGCAAGGGAACAGGTATCGCGAGTGAAGCGATGATAGAAAGATACGGGGACCCTACGACCGTGACGGGACATGGAGGGGTATTCGTGTTCGCAAGCGTCAAAACCGCAACTATTGATTCTTGAGTCAGCGACGAGTGTCCGTGTTGACCGGAAACAAACCTTATGAAAATAAGAACGTCGTCTCCGGATCCTCCTGTGCGATCAAGGAAGTCTCTCGCGCGATGGATGAGATTAAGGTATTTGGGGTAGAGTACGCCCCAGAAGTGTTCGTTAGAATCATACTGCTGCAGATGGATGTTTTCAACATGTTGTCCGTGCATGCCGTGGATGGAGGTTGAAGCTGCCTGAACCATGTGTGGCTTTCCATCCTGTCCTGAAATTAATACACTCCAATGCTTGTCTGATGGTTGGCTGGATCTCACCTCGCACGGGTACGAAAGGATGTCATGGAGTGATCCGTAGTATATTTGAAAGCCATCTTGCGTATGAGGTGATTTGATTTGTAAACCCTCCGACTCCAGTGATTTGCGATAAGTCTCTTCATTTATCTGCCACACGAGTGATTGTGTACCATTGCCTACATGTTCAGCGAAAGTCAGAAAGGTGCTACGCAGAACCCCATAGACCAACCATGATGCAGGTCGATGTCAAGTATGACAACCCGTTTGACATTGTGCTTTAAGTGGGCTACAGGGTGTCAGCATCTATGGATGTCCACCATCTGTATGCGTACCATGTGCAGCCCCAATGACTACGTTGTTAACAAAACAGAAGCCACCAGGAGTGTCCTCGCCACAGTGGTGACCTGGAGGTCGAACAGCCACAAAGGCTCGTTCGCAGCCCTTACCACTCCCCTCTGAAGGCGAATGCTTGTCAGAGGTGAGTACGTTATCAACGGCTTCGCATACCGCCCCAATAGCCCCTTGAATAGCGTCGATGGACGTTGGACACACTATAGAGTATTATAAAATGGATAGAGGACTGGAATTGGTAACGTGTACTTACGATACAAATCCAGCGGTGGCATTCCATCTGGGATTTCGAGACCCTTCTTAGTGATATTGTCCTGGCTATCTCGTGCCCAGGAAATGAGGTTTTCGAGATACACGTCGCCGTCGACGTCTCCGTGAACATACTTCACGGCGGGGTGATCGAGTAGATTGACCTTGGCCGCAGTGCGGTAAAAGATCACGGACGTAGGCCACAACTGCTGATCCTGGGCCTGCCCGATCTTCATTCGTTCCAGGGAAGCAGCCAGTCTGTCTGTCTCTGTAGAAAAGGTTTCCCCAGTCGTGCTGCGCTCGGCATCATTCTTTCTAGGCGCGGGGTGCTCCGCAGAGGATTCCCCTGCATGAGCGATTGCCGCCGAAAGACCTACTTTGACTGCACGAAGGCGCTCGGGACGCTCGACAACACCCGAATTATTTTTGGATCTTATGAAACGGTGCTGAAGGCAATCGTCCTGAAGATACAGTGCAGTACGTTTGCCAGAACGTGGACGCTCTTGAAGCGACGCTCCGCACGTAACACCCAAACCTCCTTCCGGCACAAGGGTGCGAAGGGAAACGTTTACAGCTCCTCCTTTTTCATGACGGCCAGTTTCTGCGTGCATGTCGCCCTACAAAAAGCTGTGATTCAAAATCTCTTACAGGAACCAAGCCGAAATGATCGCAACAGGATCACAGTGCGTGGTGAAGGGCGCGTTGTGTACATGTGTTTGCACCGCGACCGTAATCCAAGCATGGGCCAGTAGCAAACACCTACTGTACCTTGGATTTTTGTCTCTGAGATTAGAAGCCCTGGAGTTTATCCATCAAGATTGCCCACTCCAGTATCGTGACATCTTCCCACAGCATCTCCTCTTTCATCTCGCAATCCCAGGTTTCACGCACGAAGGTGCTCACCAAACTGTAGAGCACCAGTGTGATGTGCAACAGCAACGGTTGGCGGGAGGCGAGTACCATCTCCATGGATGTCGTCGAGTCCTTCCAACCGGAGGGCTCATTAACATTCTGGGCTCCGCTCTGGTATTACGCGGAGATGAAACGATGCTTGCACTTCTGTTAAGGCAAGTTCCATTGTTCGCCAAAGCCACGTTGCGCAGAGCAGAGGTCCTGTTTCCTGTGAGTGCACTAATTTTTCCGCCATAGTAAATTCTCTCCGATCGTGGAGATTTGACTTGGTTTGCTCACTTTGCACCAATCATCCGCTGCCGGATGTTTCGGCGGGTGATCAGTAGGACTGTGATGCGTTGGGCCGGTGTCCACAGAGGGACGCCTTGGCATCTGCCTTTCCCTACCTTGATTTCCCTGGGCTGAGGAATTGCCCCTATTTCTGTCAAGTGTGTACTATTGCTGCATGTCTGCTGTGCCGGGCTATTGCCCTGTGAAGGTGACTCTTCAGAATCTCTGTGACTAGTGCCATTATGTGCGGCCTCTCCCCCTCCACATGTTCACTCTCCCGGATTGATTCCCCTCCGAACTTTGGGGTAACATTCTGCTCAGCCTCGTTTGGCAGCAATTTCCTGGAGTCGTCTCAACACCTTATCCATGTACATCCCGTAATCTGTAGGTAATGGTCCCTGGCAATAATTGACCTCATATTTTTCTGCTTATTTGCCATACACTGCTGAATTGTGGCTCCATGTCCTCCTTCAGGCCCACTTCAAGCTTCAGCTATGCCTCCAAGAAAGTGCATCCTGTTCCCCCAGCATTGAAATCTCTATCTTGTGTTATATCATCACCAACTGTTTGCACTGTTGTCGGCGCTGACGCGGAAGAATGGGGATTAGAGCTATATCATTCGACGAGTCTTTTCATCAATGAGCTGCATGAGCACACCTAACATAACCTAGTAAGCTGGCTCACCACTGTTTCCATCTCTTTGTGGCATCATGATGGACGGGGAAGTCCTGGGCTGGTGTGGAGGATGACTTATTGCCCCTTCCCCCTACCTTGTCGTGGGCTGGGATTCATGCCCTTTGAATCAATGGGTTACCCTCTGGTTTTCCTGGAACACTCAAAACACGAGGTACGAAACAGTTATCGAATGTATCCAGCCTATCACCGTTGAATGGAGGACGTGTGGGAGGGTGTAAATGGTGCAACTTGCACATCCACTATGGGCAATAATCTTGGAAATAATTTGACTTGATGATCATGGAGTCTGCCAGGAAGCTGTATGCAGCATGCCTCAAGCTACCTCGCCGAAGTCTACAATGGTATACGTACATACGTATCGGAGGTCTCATGTACCTAACAATCAGCATGCGTGCATCTCATAGCTTTCGCTGATACTTCGGCAACCATATATATGTCGGCACGTTGCGAACGCATGTTGTTGACAACTCGTGCCTCTGCTCCCGCGGTCCGACATATCCGAAGCTAATCCTGGCTTGCAGTTTGGGCACAGGGCTTTCACGTTCCCCAGCTTGGACAAGCGTGTTGAGTATGTCCGACCTCCCGGTTCCAAAACACTCAGGTCTCCCCTCAATGAAACTAGATGCTACCTCATGTATCCCGGGACACTGAAGACGTCAAGCCTTCTTACTCTGACCCATCGTAGGCGACCGGATACACCACACTTTTTTCTCTGGAAGCCTAATACTGCAGTACTGGACCGTTGACCGGTCTGACCTGCTTTCTGTGCCGGACGATCGGAGCATTCTTCAATCGGCTATCTCCGCTGAGCTTCAAAATGAGCTGCCATTAGTAAGCCAGTAAGCCCTCCCCTTCTTTTTTTTCTCCAGCGTGCCCTCCAACCCCTTCCACTATCCCCCGTCACTATACTGGGCGCTCCGTGATTCATCCGCATCATGTGTCCAGGTGAGCCATTCAATCATCAAACTCTCCGCTGGAATGTCTATGATTTCAAACAAAGTTACACTGATTTAATGAATACGACCTGCCGAAGGCAGGGATGACTCCCACTCGAGATTGCTGAGGCTTTTTCAAACGTGACTGGTTGCGATATCCAAAGAAAACTGACACTACAGTCCTTTCTAGATGTCGTCGGCGCTTACCCTCTTCGTACTTGGTGGTGATCTTGGTGACTGAGTCGCTGAACATGGAGTTGGAGTGTATTTCTAATTTACGATGTGTTTTTATAATGGCAAAGTTTTATCCTGCTGTACTGATGTCCCGAGGTTCTCCTGCAGTGGTACACTAAGTTAGGCTTCGCCCTCCCAACTTGCTTGCGAATTCCTCCCGTGACCGGCGATCCCCGGTGCGACCGAGTGGAGGGCGTGCCTCTTCGAAAGCCCTCCATTAGAGTTTTCATAACGTATATCTTTCCATTTGTAGTCATAAGTCCACGGTAACCGAGTGAACATCAACCCTACAGGAAGCTGGTGGAGGCTAGTATGGAGGGAGGGCGGAAGGTAGGCTACTGGCGCACAAGACCTCAGCACTTATTTAAACAGTGATACCACTGGATCAGGATGTCTGCGACGTCCAAAGAGCATTCCTCCGACGATGCTCGTCTGCTGGTCCTATCTATGTCCTTGCCAACCCCCTTCATCACAAGACGGGACAGGTACTGTGGAGTTTTCCACCGACGGTTTGACTGGTGCTCTGGTAGAAGACATTGTCGAAGGAACATCGGTCGACCAGCCGTCCGACGATGTCTCCGGGGAATTCCAGGGGGACTACATCTCATTGTTTCTACAGGTTAGCGTGCTGCTTCCTGCGTCGTGCTCGGGCGGCTCTAACAAGTCTTGGTAGTGGCCAGGTTATGGATCAAACCTGCTACGAAAAGCCCGGCATTGTTCCATTGAAAGAGTGGTAGGCGGAAGGCCTATTACTCGACAGGAGTTCGCACAACAAATATGCCTTCTTTTGTTCAGTTTCTATAAAATGGCTTCCGTGGGTGAGCTCCTCTCCCTACTTGTCTGGTCAGTCTGACCCCAGCTCTTTCAGAAACTTAAAATAAGTAGCAGCCAAGGGAAATTTGGCCCTGGTGAAGATGACATCCGCCTGTCCGATATTGTCCTTCAATCCGTGCATTACTGCAGCTATACGAATACATGGATTCCAAAATTTGTCATCGTTGATCGAGCAGGTCTCGAAAGATATCACTCGTTTACCACATCCGATCATCAACTGGATTGCCTGGATTACCGGCATTGCAGCATACAATAAGCATTATCCTACAACACATAGCTATCTATTTAACATGTACAACACACGGTGTAAACCCAGAGTGCTATGGAGCAAGCACTTCCGGAGCTTCACAGCATTAGTACAAACAACAGGTAAAATCACTCGGTAGTCGGTCGTGCGTGCATGGAGAGGATGTGGTGTTCTCATGCGGCCGCAAGGATAGGGTGGTTGGATGCCACGCTCACATCCCTGTCCACTCTCCGCACCGAGTGCAGGACACCCTAGGTGCGTATTCGAGAACGTGTGCTCTATGCGCCCCACCTCACCAATGATCTTCCATTATTTCTTACTATAATTCAGCTAATCTTGTAGGGGCGGAAGATAAAGGAATCGAATGTCTAAGAGCACTGGAATAGCTTCGCGTTCGTGTGCTGGTGCTGATTTCGATCGCTCATGATGCATGAATCTTTACATTCACCTGCCCCCGCCCCCCCGAATCAGGGTAAGATACCCATAAGTGCTCCGGAACAGTATCATCTTTTTCCAATCAGTGCTTGTCAGCCATGAACCATAATTAATGGGTCCACTTACGTTGCATGGGTATACGCTCAGTCATTCCAGTTCCACGAGTGGCTTTCTCGCTCACAACAGAACATGGAACGAAGGAATTCTACACCCCCCAAATGGCGACCGTTCTTGGACAAAACTGACCTACCGATTGCAGTATCTCATTGCTACCTTATGCGACCGTCTTGTCATTGTCTTTTGTTTGTGCTCTCGCTATAATTCGCGAAAAGACCATTCTCCCCCCCGTGATTGTCAGGTAGCGGTCAACTTGCCATGCATCGCCAAAAAGAAGGGACCTGGAGAATCTCGTCCGGAGTCAAAGGTACAGAAAGCCCAATGAAATCCTCACAATTTCCAGCCCATTTGCGGAGGTAACCCTTGCAAAGACAATAATTGTTGCCGTTGTTGCATTCGTGCGCGCACAACAGTGTGCAGCCTACAGTGAACAGCTTGACCATCATAGCCTATGACTGGGATGACAATACCTATTGCATGTGAGTACTCCATTGCGTCCAACAGAGTTTCTGTCCTGTCCTGTAGCTTTATTCAGTTATTAGGACGGGGGCTATCGTATCTATTACGAAGTTGATAATACTATACCGTCCCTCGACGTATTATGCCGTGCGTAGTCTGTTTCTTGTGCGCGATAACCTTCAGCGAGTGGGACCCGTGCTCGGCCCTCGCTTACTTTAGCCACTACGATGTCCGGAGTAGGTTCACAATACGGTTCTTAATGGGGACAACATGGATATCAGCCAATCTTGCTACTGTGTCTCGTAGGCGTTGTTCTATCCGATCGTGCCATGTTCGGTGCCGGAATGGTGCATTTTTCCCACGACATTTTTTTCCTCGGGTGATCGAGAAGGAAAAACGTAGTTTGGTAATAGGAAAATTCACTTCAGCTTTCTTCCTCAACCCCCGAATCATCCGCCTCCGCGTGTGGCATGGCACCCTCGCATGCTGGCAATGGAAAAGACTCTGGAACCGCTAGAGTCCTTGGCTCTGGAGCATCCGGTAATGTAGACAGTTAGTGTGCACTCAGCCAGTTTGCTCATGCAGTGTTTCTGCAGGCGTAGCAGAGCTTGTGGTCTTCCACCCCGTAGATACGATTGCGAAGCGTCTTATGAGCAACAAGTCCAAGGTCTTTTCTGTCGTCCGTTTGTGGTGATCTGCCTTGCTGATTGCGGGAGGTCATTTAACTAAGGTGTCGTTGTCAACGCTCTCTCCGATCATTTTCAGAGACCAAGCCAGCGCACCTCTGAGACAGAAGTTTCTGTCCTTATTCCCCGGACTAGGCTATGCTGCAGGCTATAAAGTTGCACAGCGCATATACAAATTTGGCGGTCAGCCGTGGTTCAACGATATTATTTCACGACATTACAAGGACGACTTTACACGTCTCTTTGGAGAACGCAAGGGGAAAATGTTAATGCAGGCGACGGCTGGAAGGTATAATCGCCCATTCATCCTTGCTGTCGGTTCCACTCACGAAATTGTAGTTTGACTGGTATTGGTGAAGTGGTATGTTCGATTCCAAAGTAGAGCTCTAAACAGTCAGTAAACCTCACGTAAGGTCCTTCTGCCATTGGATGCACTTAAAATCAAAATGCAAGTCAATCCCGAGGCCTTTCGTGGACGAGGTGTGGTCCGCATATTTATGGAAGAGGGAACGACGTTGTATCGCGGATGGGGCTGGACCATGGCTCGGAATGCACCGGGTTCTTTTGCTGTAAGTGCTATATCCGTGCTTGGTTTATTGAGGCGGAACCCCCTAACATGGCGATTTCAGCTCTTTGGTGCATCGGCTGCGACGAAAGAGTACATCCTAGGAGTCTCGGATTACTCGAAGGCAACTTGGACACAGAACTTTATAGCTTCGGTCGCTGGCGCTGTCACATCGATTTCCATTGCCGCACCACTTGACACTGTCAAGACTCGCATCCAAAACGCGAATTTTGAACACAAGGTTCCTGGTGTAACGGTCGTGAAGGACCTTCTCCGCAATGAGGGCCCGCTCGCCTTCTTCAAAGGGTTGACCCCCAAGGTCGGTATCCTGTGGTGCTCTCCGCTTGATCTTCACATCTCACTTGGCTTATCGTAGATCCTTGTGGTGGGCCCGAAGCTGGTTTTCAGCTATACCCTCGCTCAGTCACTGATACCCATGTTTTCCAAGTACGTATAGACATGAGGGATCGTTCGAACAACATGGCTGCGTAACACGTATTTATGGTATTCCTTTTTCTGGTGGGATAATTTGCAACTGGAGGCTCGGTGCGATAGAAAACTACATATATGCTCCGACTGGAATAATACGACACTACTCACTCTCGTTGCTTGACGTTCAGATTTTGAGTCGTATGCGTCCTGCAGGGTGATATGAATGGCATCTACTGCAACATACGCTGGGGAATGCAACGGCGGGAGCGAGCCTCCTCAAGTAAGTCCTTCATCAAATCCAGCTCATCAATCGTTTTCGAGGCGAGCGTTCTGTCCTTAACCGTGGACAATACGGTAGTGTTGCAGACGATATAAACTTTTTGATCTGGTAGGTCGGCCTCCTGCAGGTTTCGTTGGACCGTTACCCGTGTTTCTTTGATGTACTGTTCGCGGGCGGCATTGTACAACTCTGTACGCCGTGCTCGGTCATCACTACTACTGTCGTAACCCATATCGCGCATGATATTGCGGATGTGCGTGTCCGCTTTCGAGCGGACGATGTAGGTCGGGATTTGGAATCGCTGACAGTTTTTGAGGATGGCAATGTCCGTCGTGGTGAAACGCGCGTCGAAGAGAACGATGATGCAGTCGAAGACAAAGAGTCCCTGACTATTGAAGTATAACCAGTCGGACTGCTGGAGTGTACCTGCCCCCGGGATATCGTACCATACAAATGGGTTCCTGGGGTTTGGGTCAGGGTAGCGGTCGACCGTGGATGTCGTTTCGACGATGCCTGTCGGAGCTGCGCCGACGTCCTTGTTGCGCAAGCCTCGGAAGGCATTGATCAGCGATGATTTCCCGCTCCCGGAGACTCCTGCGACGGCGAAATGGAAAAGGTGATCCTGATACTGCACTTTTAACTTGGCAGCGGCTACTTCTTCAGGAGTGGGTATGATGACGGGTTGGATACCCATCCTTAGGTTTGTTTCTGCCTCCTCCTGAGCTTGTTTTGCAATCCTGGCCTTTTCTGCGGCCTCTCTTGACATGCGCTCCGCCATATCCTGAGCAGCCCTCGCCCGCTCTCTTTCCTCTCTGATCACTTGTCTGGCTGCCTCTGCCTCTTCTTCAGCTTTCGCTATGGCACTCTCAATCTCTGCCAGTGACCTCTCATCTGACAGCCCAATCCCCTCCCCAATGTCAGTGAATGTAAAGTTACTTTCCGAATCCAGATCTCTCTGCGCAGTTGTGCCCGTCCTTGCCTGGTCGATACGGAGCCGGTCGATTGCCCGGCGATGGGGATCGTAGCTAACCCCACCACCGACTTGCCTGCGAACCTGCTCTAACTGCAACATGACTTCCTGCGCTCGGCGCCTTGCTTCCTCGGCCTGGTGAAGAGCTGCTGCTGCCTGCCGCCGCGCCTGGTCTGCCTCCAGGCGTGCCGCCTCCGCCTCGTTCCGCGCTGCTTGTGCTATCCCTCTCGTGTACTCCCGTCCATTCCTTGCATAGTTGATGTTTCGCAGTGTTGGGTTGTCCTGTACGAAGGAGTGGGTGATGGATTGTATTAAGAAAACGACCGCCCTGGCGGTTCTAGCGGTTGCGACGAGCCCGGCGCTGACTGCTGACTGGACGTTCCCCATATCTCGTAAGTTCACCCTGTCCTGAGTTCAAAAGTTGTGGTCATTGAGTCGTCGATAATGTCTTTTAATACGGTGGTGAGACCTACGTTGGTGGACTGGCTGAATGGACGTCGGACTGAGGGAGGACGATGAACCCTTCTCCAACACACCTGGTGCACGAGGACGGCTTTTATAACCAGTTTTGCGAACGACGATCATTCCTTTATCAGGTGGAGTCTTTTCACCGCTCTGGTCTTGGACCAATAAGAGTATACGAGGTAAGGAATGACTGCTGTCCTGTTAACGGTATTAGAAAACGAGTGACAAATACTAGACTAATAATGTAACTACGGTCTAGGAATGCTTCATGCCACAACGCCCCTGAAGACAAAAAACTCCGGCACCCGCTGATCAGTATTATAATGAATGGAGAGCAGGAAGATGTCGGAAATCCTAACCTATTCATGCTTAGGTGACCGCCGTTCGTAGTCACGGGCTACGGGTTGATTCTGCAAGCCAGTCGCATAGATCCCTGGGTGAAAGCTTGGGGAAAGAACAGAGATCAGCGCGTACTTGTTTAGACTCAGAAAAGTTGCGTAGAACCCCACAGATAGTCTTTGCCAGTTCCTGATGCGTGATTGGTTGCTGCTCTGGGTCCGTGTAGGTTGTAATGCGCGCACACTAAAGATCGAGGTGGGTATCCATGGTCGAAATCCACGAGGATGCAATACCCACATCAGGCGAAATTCTGGTTGATCTCCACCCAAATCGCAAGAAAGGGGTATCGTAAGGTGTATCTACCCAGAGTGTCCCATCCAGTATATCCCTGGCCCGCACACCGGGCCAGCCTTTTGTGCTGAATGTAACGAGGGGGAAGATTTTGACTGGAAACCGTGTCCATCGTCGAACGCGGGACACGTACCAGCTCGATAGGTGTGGAGGCGGATTAGATGCAACAACATAGTACTGGACGAGCGGCAGATGGGTTTAACTTCATGGAGGAGTGTGGGTGGCATACATACCGTCGATGTCCCAGGACCAACGGGACATGAGCAAACTAGTTTGCTAATGTCGGGCATGGGTCGGTTGATAAGAACTCGAGTGTGCGTTGAAAGGTAAGATATGCTAGCTTTCTCCGACACCTACCATCAGACTTTATAACAAGAAACAGACGTTCCCTGAGGGCGGGTGGACGGTCGTAACATGGATTACATTAGGGAGATTGTGGAAGAGAAGAGGCTGAAATCGGAAACGCCATCAAGCACAACTTCATTTAGGGTGAAGGCTTTCGAACTGACAATGTCAGACTGACCTGTAGGACACCTACTTCTTCGCGTGTGGAAACTGAAGCCTTGTGTATGGTTGTCAAATGTCCAAGAGTACCAGAGGACGTCATTGTTTAAGTCGCGGCCGCCCACAGCTCTAAAAGCATGTCAATGACTCACCTTGAGAATTTTATCTATTGTTACAACAAGGAAGTTGAACTAGAGACGACGGGTTTTCACCATTCTGATTGACTTCAGACTGAGGCTATGATATCCTCTCTGGTCACTCGAGTACTCGGACGATAGTGTCATTGTGTCAAACGCCTGGCTCGGGCGTAAACAACAGCAAATACCCAGCAGGCGGAAAGCTTATACGCCTAATGAAGAGAGCGCAACTGCACGGGGAAAAAGGTGTTACGAATGGTGGTGAACGTTAGGGGGATTGAATGCATCGATACACTACATTGAATCTGTCAACTGTGATGCGTTTAATTGGCTACAGTGCGGGCTGATAAAACGATGTGAAGGTAACAATAAGAAATTATCTATGAAGTCCGTTGATACCATGCCATCAATGCAATAATGAGAAAAGAGTGTGACTGAGGTTGTGATTGCGAAGGCTGCATAAAAAAAGGTGTGCAATTAAATCGAGATAGGTTGATGGTGAGTGCAGAAGCGGACCATTGCCCCGCATCATTCAAAGAGGTAGAGCTCAGGAATCCACTGAGTCCTGTAATAATGAATAGACAAAAGAACGACGTCCGATGGGTGAATACTACCATCTTTGATGGACCACTGTTCGAAACCCGCAGCAATGGGCTTGTTCTGCGCAGAGATTTCAGGACACCCTATCCGCGAACATAGAGGGGAAGGGTCATCGTACCCGCTTGGCATTACAGAGGAGTCTGACAGCAGACGCAACTACAAGCGCAATGCCTTGACGCGTAATTGGGCCCTCCGATGTCATGACGTCAAACCTCGCAATTTGGGGATCATTATAGGTGCTCCGAGGATAACCTGGCCACTTGAGGATCCAGACCGACACATCAACGACCGCACCCAGACCACAAGGATCAGCAAACTCACTTCAAGGTTGAGGACAGTCGCACGCCAACCCAAGTGTGCCATAGGCGTGGCGTAAGGATCATCGACTATGATTGGGTTGTCCACCTTGAGGTCCTTGATGCGGACACCGGGCCAGCCGCGCACGCTGAACGTGATGGGAGGAAAGGTTTCCATCGGCGGGGTATAGTTGAGGGGGCGCGGAAGACGGGCTACTTCTCGACCGTCCGGAAGTACCCAGTACTCCGGCATATCAGCGTGCATGACCGACGGATGGGGAGGCGGGTTGGATACGACAGAATAATGCTGTGTGACGGGGTTTGGCTCACCGATTGGTAGCAGGCAATGAGGAACTCACATGTGCCGACCCAGGCCCGCTAGGGTTTATCATCAAACTGCCGGGGTTGACGTAGGCCATTGGTTAGAGAGTCTATGAGATTAGAAAATACGGGATAGAATTCTGGTGAGCGCTGCTCCAAGAGATTTCAAGACGACGAGGTAATGTTCATCCTCGGTCAACGGTCCCTGGTTTTATGTGTTCCATAGGATACAAAGCGTCCTCAGTTTTACAGAATGTCTTTGGTGAGCGGCGGTGGACGAGTATTGGTGGTCCATCACAGCCTGGCAACTCAAAGCAAGACATTGACAGCGACGGGATGACAAAGCATGAAACACCATCCACTATAGCGAGTCTAATTTCAAAGGACAAAAAGAACTGTGGACTCAACTGTCGATAAGTCAGTATTTGTTGTTGGCTGTCATGCTGCGCCCCGGGCCCACCGATGGCGGAGGACCCGAGATCTCATTCGGAAAAGACGTGGCGGGGCGGGAACATTGTCTCTTGTTTCTTTGCCACTCGGTAAAATGCGTGCCATTGCTTGGTTCTCTGAGCACCTGCATTGATGGAAAACGGACAAAGCGCCTTTGTGCGTCAAAGCGTAGAGGTTCCTCCTGTGAGAATCGTGAAACGCAAATGAGGGTGTACTCTAGCTTAGGACAACACACAGGGAATTTGTTGCGAATGAGACGAAGGTTATTCTATTCCAGATGTACCAATCGCTGCGCCCCCGGCCGATGCGGCTGGTCCAGAAAATCAACTTGGAGTATGCCCACCGGCGAGTTGTTCGATTGACTTTAGGTAAGACCTTCGTCGATTTCTATTTCTATTTCATTGTTAGTGACGACGCTTTGAAGCTTCATAGTCAAATCAAGGGCTCGAAGCAATGAAAAAAAAATATGAAAACGCAACCTTTGAAGCCAACTGTCGATCGACAACTTGCCTTTTGTGGACATGACACATAATTTACCGGGGCGAGTTCCGACTGCAGTGGCACGTATGTGCAGTGACTTGAACAGGCCACACCAAGTCTCGGTGTAGGGAAATGTGGCCTCGCACCTTGAACGCAGTCAAGAGTGTCGAATAGGTCAAGCCGTCAACTTTCCCTGCACTCTCCTCGGTCAAGTACGAAATAGATCCCACCCTTGCCTCCTGGGTGACCTTGTCCAATTTCATGGTAAGGATCGCCCGTTGATACACTGAGTGCTGGACTCGAAATGAAATATCAAGTCCGCGATCCAAGTCTGAACGAGATTCGGTGGCACCTGCAAATTCTAGTTTCCCTATGCTCAGGGTTCGGGTCTCCCTCTTGAGTCGCTCAATCTTCGTTATGCGTCCCCTACAGGACACATAGGTTTCTTTCGAGGAAACGACACTGTTCTTTGCAGTGGCACCAATAACCCCGCGTCCATCGTGCTAATTAAAGCATCATCTCAATTCTCAACGTCATTGTGCCGAGGGTGCAGCAACCCCACAGGCAGTGGGTTTCTTGTCTCGATCACGCTCACTCGAGGAAGAGGATTTGGTACATGATACCGTATCGTTGACATCAGAAATTGGGTCGTTAATTGTTAGTTATACTGGTACAAATCACAGTTGGGGGTATATAGATTGACATGCGGTCTTAAGTGACGTAAAGGACGAAAGTATTTCGTCCAGAGTAGCCAATTACATCCCCGTACACTTCAACAACACGGTGCAATTACCATCGCAGGAAGAGGACAAAGTCAAAAGCGAAAAGTGGCTATTAGTGACACTATGCAGATGTGGAGGCCACATTGGAGGAGAAAATAGAGTGGGAACACACTCAAGCACTGAACGCCTTCTCGTCTTCGACCTCCCGTATCGACCTCGGGCGACCGCCTTGCTCGTCATCCATGAACGCGTCATCGTGGCCTCCACCTTCTTCGAATGCAGCTTTATGCTTCTCGAAGTGGGAGGAGTGGTTTTCGGGTCCCACAATAGTAACGATAATGACGTAGGCAGCGACGACGCCGATCAAGATACCCTGCACAGTGGCATAGTCGTTGACGAGTTCTGGCTGTCCATTCTTGATGATGGTGGTCTGGATATGGGAGCCCGCGGCTGTAAAGCACTTCAGTATTCAAGTCCTAATTGCAGATGAGATGAGGACTACGCACTGGCTTCGATCTGCGCCGATGCCGATGACACCATCTATTATGGAATCGTGTAAGTATTTGAACAGTAAATAGCAGAGAAGAAAGGGAAGACGCACGTTACCAATTTGGTAGGCAACTCCCGGGAAGGTTGCTCGGAATGCGGGTGGAGACATCTCAGCGAGTTGAATCGGAATCTGAGCGCAGTGAGACCCAGTGCGCAGCACAAGGACGAAATCACTCACAACACCCCATGCACCTTGCACACCAAACTGGATCCAGAAAGCACCAGCGGATAAGGCTGAAAACGACGAGGGAATGATCCAGAGAGGGATAAAGGCTACAGAAGTACAAGGGACGTGAATCTCATTATACTGGAGTATACGGGGGTGATACATACCCCCGACAAGTAAGACGCAGATGATGATCGTGAGTCGACGGCCGATGTATTGACTTCCCCACCCTGCAATAGCGCCTCCGCTGTACGGTATGAAAGGTGGTCAGTTTGTGCGTTGCGAAGCATGGGTCATAAACATACGCGATAGCACCCTAGAGGGAAGCTGTAATCAGAAAAGGTAGGGAAATATGGCAAATGGACGTACGCAGTTGCCAATTATAGTTGCGATCGTAGCATCATGCGAAGAGAAGCCTTTCGTCGTTTCGAGGTACGTAGGATAGAGGTCCTGCAATGGATAGCTCAGAACGTGACGCTTTACCAGTGAGCAAACTGCGACTCACTTGCGAACCATGCGACAAGAAGTTGAAACCTAACAACGTGCAAGTGCGTCAAGATCCATCATAGGGCGTGGAAGCAACTATACACGTACCAGTCATGAGGAGGACAGCATAGATGCACAGCTTCCAGTGGAGCTTCAACATCTCTTTCGTCTCGTGAATGAACACCTTGGTCTTCGTGCTAGTGTTGGCACCCCTCGCTTTTTCGAGTTCTTTGGCTTTGATAAAGACCTCAGACTCGGGGACAAGCGCACGGACGATAGCGGCAAAGAACGAGATGCATGCGCCGAAATAGAAGAGGGCACGCCAGGTGTGATGAGCGACAATGGTGAGGTTGATGACAGCGGCAAGAAGGTAGCCGACTGCGTATCCTTGCTGGAGTATGCCGCTGGCGAGACCGCGGAGTTCGACAGGGATATTCTCGAGGGCGTTCGAAGACGAGAGACCCCAGATTCCACCCATGGCAATACCAAAGAGGGAGCGAACAGCCAGGAATTGAGGGAAAGTTTTGACGAAGCCAGTTCCGAGTTCGAGCACGCAACAGATGATGAGATTGATGACTAGGGGCCATTTACGACCGAAACGATCAGAGAGGATACCAAAGATCACCTTGAGGGCAGATAAGACGAGCGCGGGAAAAAAGTGGGTATCGGAGTACGTACAGCACCAGCCGAACGAAAGAGGAGGGTGAGGGTGATGGCTGTGGTCTATAAGGGAAATCAAGACAGGTACTCAGAAAGGGATCGGAGGAACCCACGATTTTTTGCGAGCTTTTCCCGAATTGCACAGCAAGACTGGTGACAGTGAGGGACACGCTGAAGAAATCGAGGGCGTCACAGGTCCACGCTAACCAACTGTAAAACAAAGTTGTGTTGACTGCAACTGTCAAACGGAGAAGGACATAGCCTTACCCTGACCAGAATTGGGCCCATTGAACCCAAGTGAGGCTTGCCAAGGCAGGGATGACGCCAGAGTTGTCAGTGTTCCCCCTACGTGGGATGAGATTCTTTATGAAGTACGGGGCCATAGTGAGGTGAACAGCGCTGCGGCCAAAGGGTGGACAGGATACGATGGCAGATGAAGAATGAGCGCCTGACTTTTGAGGATGGAAACGAGTGCGTTATATACTTGTTCGATTCCGGAGGTAATGAAGGAAAGATGGCCCTCGCAATCTACGAATGATCAGGCACAGTGCACCCGATGAGAAGGTAGACGAAAAATGACAAAAGCTGTCCTCCTGACGGCAGAGGGATGTCAAAGTGCTGCTGCCCTGACCGGTAGCTATATACTCCACCGACTCACCAATCAAGCGTGGCAAAAGCCAATTTTTTTCATGTCGGTGTCGCGAAAACGGTGTGAACATACTGCCGGAAAGATCGCCCTAGGCGGGCGAGGGGGAACGTTAGGGGAGATGCGTAGACTGACGTCACCTGGGGTGGTGGACTTGGGCGCCGGAGAAGACTGTTTCAGGCGAGTATCCGCGACCGCGAGGTGTCTGAGCGTTCCTTCCAGGAACTGGGGTTGGCAGTCGAGGCTGTATTACTGACTTGCTGCGTTTGCATGACTACCGCCATCGATTTCCCCACCGGTCCCCACTCCACTCCCCACAGTTTTTGTGCATTGAGACCGTTTTCACCCGCACGTCAAGGTTATTCAGGAACACGAGACCGCTGGCGGGGTCAGTCGATGTGGAGGTGCCCGATCCACTTCAGCATACTCGCGGGCCTTGGTAACCGTGCCTCGTCAGCAGCAGTGCCAAAATCATCGTCGCATGACCCGTCCTCGTTCGCCATTTTTCAACCGCATCGTCTTGTCAGGGCACGACGCATTCCAACCCAACCCAACCCAACGTTAAGTAGTCTGCCAATTCTCGTTCGATCCTTCTCGTTTCCTTTCCTTTCTCCTCGTCCCAGGACTCCCAGTGTCGTCGCAGATGCAGATCTTGAAGGCGGATGGACAGGGGAGGACCCACCCATCCTCCGGCTCTCGTGACGGCCACCGCTGCGCTCATGACAGTGCTAATTATAATAAGCATATCCTTCCCCACATTTCCTCGTTTCAAGGTCCCCCCTTGACTCACCAAGTTTCTCTTGCCATCGTAACAAAGAACCATTGCACTCACATGGAACACTGAAGATAAACCAGACAGGGATTCGTCATTCCGCATATTACAATACATGCATCCTTACATTCAGCACCCACTTCACTCACAATGTTTTCAGGCGATGATCATGATTGTCTAGCTCCACTGTTCCACCTCTCCCCTGGCGACTAGAGTTATTCCATGCCCCAGGCACAGACTCGCTACCTGCGATACCAGGGAAGGAAACGGCCAGCGCAAATGACCGACGACTTCTTCATGCAAGCTCATCATCGCCCTTCCCGTCCAGCTCGCGTATCGAACGCGGCTTTTCCAATGCATCATCATCTTCCATTTCGTCCGCACCGGCACCCTCCTCGAACGCCGTCTTGGCATT
>JANFAB010000219.1:0-65065 GCA_024613165.1 Pisolithus albus | reverse complement strand
CAAATGTCGGATCTACATGCTTGATGTAGAAAGGGAATGGAATCTCGTGAATGGTTGTGATATCCAGGGAAGTAAGACCACCCTGCCTGAAGGGAGGCCACGCTCAGAAGTGTCAAAGCCAAGAACTTCGTTAGCAGCATGCGCATCTGCGAAGATGTTGACTGGAGGAATTATTGTAATCAATGGACAATAGGATGGAAGCGGGATGTCAACCTACATTCTGCCACAGCAGTCGCATTTCCCGGAACATCCAGCGCACCACCCATGATAACTACTCGACCAATATTCTTACGCACGACTTCCCCATGTCCGCGTAGAAGTAGTGCAAGTCCCGTGAGAGGCCCGAGGGCGATGTAGGTTATACTGCGTTTAGGTCTGGATTGCAGCAATTCCAGGACGACCTCTACAGCAGACTTCGTCGTGGTTGTGAAATTCGCACGGAAGATACTACTTCTGTCCTCCGAGTGTACGTTCAACTCCGGATGATTTTGCGAGACATCGCCCAGACCATCCCTAAGTCATGCGAGAGCAAGATGATAGAAAGTTTTGGTTATCCCGTGAGATTGACTCACTTGCCATGGAAGTACTGTGGCATGGTGTCGTCCTCCCTCCAGCGGGCCATGAGGGCCTAAGGCAAGGACGGGGGGTACCTCCGGGGAAAAGTTGGGAAATCGATCCTTGTCTTCGGGATGGGAAGTGATTTGACGGCCAACGGCTTGATATAATCTATATATGTTCTCACTGTTGCCCGATAGGCCCTCTGAACATCGAGAACAAGGCAGCGGCTTCTGGGACTCAACTATGCGGCGTGAACATCCGTATTTCCTGTCACTTGCGGTTGAACTCTGCCCTCGTTGGGACACACGGGCAGTACGTACCGAAGGAGACCACGTATGCCAGGATCTCAAGCTCCGGGGAAGCTAGCGCTAGCAAGCTGGTAAAGGAGACCGCTCAGACGATGGCACAGCACGTCAGTGATGCATACGGACATTGCCAACACATCATCCACCCCAGGATCCGTGTCGACTACGACGGCCCTAGGTCAGACACTGACAACCCAGGTAGTTCCGAGCATCTCACTGATAACAGGAATCTTGCCTGTAGCCATCTTCGAGTACGTATGAAGGGAGACGCGATAGAACACAGGATTATTTTATACAACTCCGCACCCCAGCATTTAAACAGGATAAGCTACACGCCACGTAATAGGGGAGAAGATATCATCGGCACATCGCTGGACAGAGGGTCAGCATACTCGTCCACAACAAACGTTTGTGAGAGGAATCAGAGATCTTGGTGGATGAATTGTCTCACAGGGCGAACCCTCTGAAGTAGCAAATATTGAAAGTATAGCATCACTTGGAAGGGGAGGGGAAAAAAAAAAAAAGAAAAAAGACTCACTTTCGAAATGAGAGAAGACGGAAACAAACGGTGAGCAAAGTCGTTAAACCCGGCTTTAACCGAGGAACTATGCAGTAACGTCACGGTGGCTGTCACGCATCTTCAACGTCACGCCATGGGAGATTTGCACGTCTCCTGACGTCTGGCGACACAACGAACGATGGCTGAATCACTGCGTTTTCTGGGTTCCCTGGCCGGCCACAAAGGATGGGTCACTGCCATTGCAACGTCTTCGGAAAACCAGGACATGATTTTGACTGCTTCCCGTGGTATGTGTTAACATCTCCTAGCCATATCTGACTGCTCACCTCCCGGCTGACGCGCAGATAAAACAATCATCGTCTGGCAGCTGACCCGCGATGAGGATTCGTTCGGATACCCAAAACGCATCTTACATGGCCACAACCACTTCGTCTCCGACATTGTTATCTCGTCGGATGGACAATTCGCACTCTCTTCATCTTGGGACCACACCCTTCGTCTCTGGGATTTGAACACTGGCGAGACGACTCGCCGATTCGTCGGCCACACTTCCGACGTCTTGTCCGTCAGTTTCAGTGCTGATAACAGGCAGATCGTGTCAGGCTCGAGGGACAAGACCATCAAGCTCTGGAATACCCTTGGAGAGTGCAAGTATGACATCAAGGATGACGGACACACCGAATGGCAAGTAATAACTAAAAGTGTAGTTTTCGGACCTTTTGACCATGTCCGACTACAGGGTTTCGTGTGTGCGTTTCAGTCCCAACATCACCAACCCTGTTATCGTCTCTTGTGGCTGGGACAAAATCGTGAAGGTATCGAGAGCTGCATTTTCATGTGAGAGAGAATGTAGTTCATATTTCGTGTAGGTCTGGGAACTCTCGAAGTTCAAGTTGAAGACCAACCACTACGGCCACACTGGCTACATCAATACCGTCTCCGTCTCCCCTGACGGTTCCTTGGCAGCATCAGGCGGCAAGGATGGTATCACCATGCTCTGGGATCTTAACGAGGGCAAGCATCTATACTCCCTCGAGGCTGGTAACGTTGTCAATGCCCTCGTCTTCTCGCCGAACCGCTACTGGTTGTGCGCTGCGACTGCAAGCTGCATCAAAATTTTCGACCTTGAGAGCAAGTAGGTGCTTGTACTTTCAACCTTGGCTTATATCAACGCCTTGTTGCTACAGATCGATCGTTGACGAACTCAAGCCTGAATTTGTCGACGTTGGACCCAATTCACGGGAACCCGAATGTGTGTCACTTGCATGGTCGGCGGATGGCCAAACGTTATTCGGAGGTTTCACGGACAACCTTATCCGTGTTTGGGCTGTCACTTCTTGAATTTCTTCGTACCGCAGACGCACTCAGGATGATTAGCTATGCACTATTTCCCCGTAGCTGGCATATAAAAAGCATTGCATTCGCCTGCTGCATAAGCAACGATGATGAGTATCGTGTATTATATGTTTTGAGAATGCTCTGCCTCTGTCATATTGCGTTGGCGTTCATGGGCGTCCCACCGATCCAATCCCCCAAAGTCGATTTTTATCGTACCAGAGTAAATGTGAACTTGTAGTTCGCAAATGTGAGAGACTCTCGCCCGCCAGCTGTCTCCACTTTTGGCGACGGTCGGTTGTAGTATCTTCAGTGTATATGACCAGGACTTACGTGGCTGTTCCGTACATGTCACCGCTCTGGCTGACAAGGCGGACACACTGGTCAAAATTTGACTTGCAGTCGTAGACCCAAATTTGTTTTCCAACGTAGATCTCCTGCCAACCATTGAAATCCACGAGCCTATTTGGAACTTTGATGCGCTTCGTTCCTTGTGGAGGGCTCGGCGCCGGCTTGACGTAGACATCGTTCAGAAGGCGTAACGCGGTAAGGTTTGATATGTTCAATAGTGAGCCACGTTGTTCCGGACTGGACGGGTTGATGTAATAGAAAATCCTCGGAGGGCTCTCGTCGTCGTCGTCGCTTTCGTCCGTGTCGTCTGGAGTCTGTTCTGCAGGTACCAGATCATCGTTTGCGACTTGATCCTCAGTAATACTCTCTACGGACTCTCTTTCTCCTTCTTCAAGACGACTGCAGAATGATGTCCAGGCATCCTCGTCAGAGAAGTCCGTTCGTACGATAAGACCAAGTTCAGGTCGTTCGGTAGACATGCAATCCAAAGGGTCACTGTCGTCGACGTGAGCTATACCAGTCGACACGTCTGGTGGCGGGACCTGCGAAACATTCAACAATGAAAGCCCCGACAGTCGATGCCACCGATAAACATACCATCGGTGCAAAGTGTGGGCATTGCCGCCAGAACTGCTGTGCCACTCGAAGTTTCCATCTGCGACGGCCTTCGCCCGGATAACGCTCTTTCACCTCAGGGTATCGTTGCTACACGATAAGATATCAAGGAGCCACTGCAATAATGCGCGACTTACGGCCAGAAACGAGGCGAATTGCTGGTTGCGTGTGCTGAGCTCCTCCATCGATGTCCTCCACATGGTGAGACTACCATTTACGGTAACTCCACACTCGCAACCATGCGTTGACCGGAGACTCGGATCAAATGTGCGGGGTACGTATTGGAGCCCAACTTATTGCATTCTTTCCCCCGACAGCGAAATCAGTGCCTATGAGAAAATGAACTTGGAAAATGCGAACGTCGGTTCGGGTTTCCAACTTTCCGCTCACGGTGTCGAGGGCCCGAGTTTCTCTGTGCCTTTCCCCCAGCGGAATAGCGAGGACTTTGATCGTATAGTCAACAGATGGACCCAAGCCGATAGGAAACATCATGGGGACAATACTATTTCCAGCGGATATCAGTCCTTATTACGGTCTCGCCGTCTTTCGGCCCCATATATAATCCAAGAAGCGAGTGGTGGGTTCTCAGGATTTTGATTCCACTCTCCTTACTTCCGTCATGGCACCACCTGCTGGGACGACTGGTGCGTGCTTGTACCATTTCTGTATTCGGCTCGTCCCATATGCTAAAAGAAGTCGTCCGCAGGAGCGGAGCTCTCTCGCAGACAGAGAATCTACGCCTTTGCCCTTGTGACATCGCTCTTCTTTACTTGTGGGTACTATGCCATCGATTGCCATGGAACACGGCTCACTTGCTGGTCAGGGGGCTTCGCCTATGGTGTAAGAATCCCGTTGCGCGTTTCTGCTCCAGTTCAATGCTGTCTAGCTTCTTGATGTCCTGAATGCTCACTTCCAAACGGTGTTTGGCATTTCGAAGCTACAAAGTACCATGCTTCAACTTGCCTATTTCGTGCGTATGTTTTTTTCGAGCTGACTGGCTAATGTTTTCATATCCGTCACAGGGAGCTTATTTTGTGTGGGCACCTTTTGCCGGTGCTTTCGTGAGTGGGTTCTGCTCTTCTAGAATTCAGGTCACTGATAGTGGAGCAGATGAGCCGGATAGGTTATAAGGTGTTATTTTTAACAAGTGCGCGCCTAGTTTGCTTACTGACCCGGCAAACAGAAAGGTGTCCATATTGGCCTCGGACTGTATTCATTGGGTGCTGTGTTCTTCTGGCCATCTGCCAAATTCGAGAAGTACGGAGGGTTTGTCGGCAGTACATTTGTTATTGGTATGTTCATTCGTTAGACGTGCTCTATCTTTGACCATGCAATACGGGAATCAGGTTGTGGTCTTGCCACCCTAGAAGTTGCAGCTAACTCGTACATCTCGGTTTTGGGATCCCCTAAATATGCTGCTGCTCGGCTGAACTTCAGTCAAGGGTTCCAGGGTATTGCATCGTTTTCAGGACCCTTGATTGCCGCCCGCTGGTTTTTCACTGGCGCAAACGCGACCTCCCTCGGCACAGTGCAATGGTTCGTACTACCATTTGTATCTCTAGACAAGTACTTGATCGCAAATACAGGGTTTACCTCGCCGTCGCTGGGCTCGGCGTTGCCCTCAACATTCTGTTCTTGTGAGCTTTAAACTTTCTTCTGCTCTTCGCACACTCAATACGTGGTTAGCTTCGCTGAGCTGCCAGAAATAACGAGTGCTACTCCCACAGAGAACATTTCCGGACAGTACGAATCGTTCTGGAAGCAGTATCGCTGCCTATTTGGATGGGTTGCGCAGACGGCCTATGTGTAAGACTGATGCATCTTCTGATTGGTCCTCTAATTTTCAGTTAACGGTACCAGAGGAGCACAGGTCGGCGTTGCAGCATTTGCTGTGAACTACTTCGAGGACCAAGGAGTTGGTATCAGCGCACCAAGGGCCAGTGACCTGTTTTCATTCTGCCAGATCACGTTCACTGTGGGCAGGTGAGTTCGACCTCGCAGTACCACATCTGTTTTTAGGAAACCTGATTGTATGGCCAGGTTCGTCGGTGTGCTGTTGCTGAACTTCATCGACCCCGCGTTCCTACTTGCCTGTTATGGCGGTTTTTGCACACTCTTCTGCATATTAGTGTCGCAGTTGCCTGGGTACGGTGGTGTCGCATCCCTATTCCTCTTGTTTTTCTTCGAATCAATCTGCTACCCTTGCATCTTCACCCTTGGTACTAAGAATTTGGGCATTCACACCAAACGAGGTTCGGGGCTCATTGTCATGGTGAGCGTTCTAACAGGGTCTCCTCGAGTCATATCTTTGAGCCTAGCAGGGTGTCGGAGGTGGCGCGTGGTACCCATCTGCCCAAGGCGCATTGGCTGACAAAGCTAACACTCGACGTTCGTATCTTGTCCCGATGTCTGGTTACATTGCGATGACTATATATGCCGCGTAAGTGCCCTGCGCAAGTTATTATTAGCTGTCGTTGAGGTCTTTTCGTTTTGTCCAGTGGCCTCGTCATCGATCAAGCAACGAAAGACGGGTTTACGATGCGCAACCGCAGCCCGCAAGTCGATACACACTCACCCTCCGAAGTCTCCAAGTGCGATAGCGCGGAGAAACAAATTGCAATCGACGAATGCCTGAAGTCAGCATAATTGGTCCATTCTCGTAACATTAATGTGTCGAGCTCTACGATACCTCCCGGGTCAGGTGTCATTTGTATATTACCCTTATTCATTCCGAATGGCCGCCGTCGCGAGAAACGCTGATGAGAGTGAGGGGAGAACAATATGGCCGGCCTCCCGAACGCTGGGCGAAGGGTTACACCGCCGACGCTCTGGAACCAGCAAGACGATCTACGACCTGCAGCAGACATATCAGGTGGTTCTTTGATTGCCGCACCGCTTTGAATACATACGCGGCTGACGTAGGGCAGCGACAAGAGGGTGCCAATGAAGGGTAGTTGACGCAGGAACGTGAGTACTACCGGGAAGAAGTCGCTGAGAAGGGTGAATCAGTCTCGAGAAAGCACGTCGATGGTCCAGATATGCAAGGGAGAATATGTACCCGAAGAGGTTCAAGAAACCGAAAGTTTCTACGATCATCCCGATGAAGGGATATTTCAGGAAGACGAGCGATATGCCACCAAGGAAACATATGGTTCCCCGCAACTTCTGCTTACGCGCGAAGAAGTAAAATGTCTTTTGAGGGCCTATGATGAGGGTGAGCCCGGAAAGGAAGAGCAACTGTGAAGGACATGAGATGGTCAGTCATCCGTGAGAGGAGGGATACGGTGCGCGCACGTTACCGAGCGCGAGGAGTGCCCCGTCGAAGAAGAGCATGACTCCCAGCATCATAAACAGAGACCCAAACGTGGTCAATGCAACGCCAATCTCTATGAAACGGGGATGTGGATTTCAGCGACGAGACACGTTCAGAGAGGGTGACCAACTTTGCGTGTCGGAGAGCCACATCATGGCTGGATACCTGTCAGTCTAGCGGGCGGACTTTCTGACGATGGGTATGCCTGAGCGTCGAGGCCGACGGCTTGGTTACAGAGAATGGAGGGTGGTTGACGCTGAGGATGCACTTCTGTCTCGAGCACGGTCCCGCGTGACACGTCAGCGGTGCGCGGCGAGTGCACAAATGGTCGACTACCGTCCAAGCACTGATCTATCATAGCTGGTACAGCAAATATCTTTACAATAACAACTAAACGAGAAGCGAGTGCGAGATATACGATCGTGTCTGTAGCTGTGAGCGTCCGACTTGCGAACGTAGTCGCGGGTATCTACTTGGGGGCGTGGTAGTCATCTGGAGAAAGCGAAAGTCGGTCCGCTCTCTCATCGGTCGAAAAGTCGGTGTCTATGGTTCCAATTTGGAATCCTGGCACGCGGGTCTTCCTCCATCCCCGGGATTTCCCCGGTTTTCGACAACTGGTGCCAATACAGCACATCTCCAGCCCTTAGCTTTCGTGCTCGAGACTCGGCTGGCATGCTCGGGTGTGGAGGAGTTCCAGGTAACGACGACGGCGTACTCACAGACGAGAACGGACCAGAGCCGGAGTCGGACAAGGGTGAGAGGTCAGGCGATCTCGAAGGGGAAGACGCCAACGAGCGAGGGTGTCGCATCATGTCCGTCTCTGGGCCAGAGTCGTGAGGCTGATGCGACGGTGAGCTCGTTCGCTGGTGTGCGGGCGCACCGAAAGGCGTTGGATACGAGGGTGTCAAGGGGGGAGGGGATGATGGGGGTTGCGGGTGGTAATCCATAGCAATCACGCCGGGTTCGTTTGGGACGTGATATCGAACAGTAGCCGATACCTCGCTCGAATGAAATACGAAACGATGGCCGTTAGTGGCACGATTATTCGCCGTTACCGACGTACATCGAGAACACTGATGACGTCGCATCAGAGAGCACTTCGACAGGTTTGGTGATGCGAATCTCACCGGGACCACGATCATGTAGCCTATGGACGTTCCGCAGGTATGGCAACAAAGCGTTTGAGTCAAACACTCGCAGGAGCGTGGGTTCCCGAGGGGTCGGCAAGGCGGACAGCGGAGAGCATCAGGGTTTGTCGAGTAAGCGGAACAGTTCGCTGGCAGTGCATCCGTCGAATACAGAGAGACGTTGGGTCTCAACAACAGGACGGCCTAGTCAGGCGGTTAGAGGGATTCGTCGAGATAGAGGACACGAGAATGTGTACCTTCATGCCACGGTTAGTCAAGAAGGTGGTGCAAGTCCTGCAATCCAGGATCCATACTTTGTGTGCGATTGGATGGATAGGTGCAGGAGGGGGAGGGAGTTGGAGTGCATGAGCTGGCCATGGGGTCAAGATAGGGGGGGATAAGAAGGTGGACGGTGGCGGTGTCGAACCCTCTGCACGGGAGAGCGGACCTGTGTCGACATAGACGGGGCGGTCGGTGGGGGACGACTGGCGGGGGGGAGGAGGCACGGCTGAGGCGTGGATGGCAGGCATGGGAAGGGCGAAGAGTTCCCATCGTTGCACTACCGTGTCGTAGCCAATTTATATGGAGGGGGGGAAGAGGAAAAGGTAGACATCGGATATCGCCGACTTGTCATGGAGCAGCATACCACCAATCTCGCCATCCTCACCCAGTCTCACAAGGCAATCGCTGCCAAGCGACGCAAAAAGAACAGCCAAATAAAAGAACTAGTCTTTGACGAGGATGCTCGCAGGTAGGGGGCCGTGCCTCTCTTTTCTTATACTGACACGTCGCTGTCACAGGGAGTTTCTCACCGGGTTTCACAAGCGCAAGCTTGCTAAGAAGGAGGAGGCAAAGAAACGCGCAATACTCAGGGAGAAACAACAGCGACTGGAGTTGCGTCGTGAGGCATGTGCAACGATGCCTGGTTCCAAACGCTTTACTGAATCTTTTTGGTCGAGTAGCGTCGACGCGCACTCGCCGAACGGGCTGCGCGAAATGCCGCTCAAGTTGAAAAGGCTTGTGGAGCTATCGCAGGTACGCGTGTTTTTATGTACACTCTCTGTCAGAACGTTCACATATTTCAGACGATGACGATGACGCAGGAGAAAGCGTCGACGACGATGCTAGCGAGATAGGCGAGGAGTACGAGGGAGAGGAGCAACTCGCCACCGTCACCGTAGTGGAGGACTTCGATCCAGCCGCACTTTTATTGGAACAGGAACAGCAACCCAAAGGCAGGCTACCCGCTCGAGGTCTGGTATCGCAGTCGCCATCGACGGTGGAGGGCACACAAGCTAATTCTACTGCCGGAAACATGTCGAAAAAGAGATCCAAGGTGAAATATCAAACCAAGGCAGAGCGCGCTGCAGAACGAGCTAAACAAAGAGCACGCCGTACGGAGAAGGCGGAGCGTGCGGGTGGAAAGTCGTCAAGGAGGAGGAAGAAGAGACGGTGAGGTCGATCGAGTCGTAGTGTTTATTAGCGTAGAGTGTATGATTTACGACTATAGAAAGGCAAACGTCGACACGTTTCATATTCACTCTTCACTCACCAACCAACTCCACCCCGGGTTTCGTGGCTTGCCCCGCTCGATGAACTCGCTGTACACGCTCGGCGTTCGTCAAACCAACTCACTCACTGCCGACCTGGAACGGCTGAGAAATGGCGACAATTCGGCTTCTTTGTTAGGTCTGTTTCGTCTGTTTCCACCTCACAGGCCTGTCTGACGCACGTTCGCTAGGACAGATATCTGCTTCGTTGGCAGCCATGCATAGGACGATAGAGGACTACGACGCCATGACCAGACGAGAAATTATCAAAGCCAAACAGGAAAAGGCTCAGGTGTAAGTACAAGTCGCCCATCGTCCCTACATTCTGCCTACCACCCATCGTGCAGGCGCGTTCAGAAGTTTCGTGCGGACTACGCGGAGCTGAAAGGCCAGTTCGAAAAAATCAAAAACCAAGTATGTACGTTTCGTCATGCTTGCACATACGTCGTCCTGACGGATTGACCAGCAAGCGACGACACAGCGGAATGAATTGTTGCAAGGCAGTCCTTCTGGTCTCCAGTCGTCGGCAGGGACCGACGCAAGGCGACGGATCACCTCAAGCTATCTGCACGGCAACGGAGAATCCTCTCAACATTCCGAATCACCTTTCCGCATGCCGACCCCCCTACCGAATCAGACGTTACGGGAGCATCATGCACTACACGAGCACTCCTTTGTTCAAAACGCCGAAACGAGACTGGACGAGTTCTTATCCCAGGGTCGGGAGATTTTGGACAATCTCGTGGACCAGCGCAACGTGCTTAAAGGCACGCAAAGGCGACTGCTGGATGCAGCAAACACGCTCGGGCTAAGTCGCGACGTCATCAGCTGGATCGAGAGACGGAGGTAAGCGTCGTCTAGTTTCGTGGAGTCATGGGTTCAAAGGTATTGATGATCACGCTCTGTTCAGTACGCAAGACATGTACATATTTCTTGGAGGGGCGGTGCTCACGTTCATATGTTTCTTTTTGATTTGGTGGTATCTTGGTTAAGATTAGCCGAGTGACTCTTTCCAGCCTCGTCCATCGTTTTACCTGTCGTCCATGCATCCCATCGTATCCACGAATATAATACTAATAATGTGTTTACCCCCTGAGTCTGTGTCGAAAAGTTGAGCCGGAGTTTGCCGGCCACTTGCACTTGCTACACAACCATGGCGTCTGGCGAGCCAGGCCAGTATGATTACACGGAGGGCGCGTCTCCCATGGACATCCGAGATGCGATTGCAAGTTCATCTCGCGCGCGCCGGGACTCCCAGTATAGCATGGCTACCGACAACGAGGGAGCTATGTTCGACGGGCCAGGGAGCACGACGATACCGACTAGTGTGTCAAGGATGTCTTACACAGACAGGAGGCGCAGTTCAGAATTCTCCAGGACGAGGAGGAGAAGTGAAGATGGCCAGCGGAAGCGGAGAATGAGCACAGACAACCGGTCGCAGGTATCCGGTGGCGGCCCCGAGGGAAGTCAGGATGATAGGGAGGAACGTGAAGATGACCTCGAGGGGGTGTCACTCAGACGGGGCCGTCGTTCAAAGCGATCGCCTTCGCCGACGTTGAACAGGTCGTCGGTCTTCGAGAACATCGCCCACATGTTTGGCAGGGCTGCTGGAGACCCACCAGAGCCGAGACGATCACTTTCAGCAGCACGCTCGTCCGTATCGTCAACACGTCGCTCGAGGCGTAGCAGGTTGTCAGACGCAGGGTCGGAGCACGCATTTGACACTGATGAAGATGGGAATGAACGTTGGGGCTACTCCTCCGGTGAGGAAGACGATAGCGTGGACTCTCTTTCTTCCCATGCTCTGAGTGGTATTTCCAGCGAGGTGGAGTATGGGTCTTCGCCGCCTTCCCCCGGCCCTTCCACGCATCTCCCCCTACTGTCAACGGATCCGATCTTTGGAGATGAAGTCCGCATTGACATAGACGCTCCTTTGGAACCTTCAGAGCCACCACCACCAGGGCCACCAAGTCGGCAAAAGATTTTCGTCGCTGATGAAGACACTACCCTACTATTCGTGGGCTACGAGATCGTCGTGTGGCGCCAGTGCATCTGGCGAGTGTGTTGTGTAGTCACGCTGGGGATCTTTGGACTTCTCGGTCACTGGTTTCCGCGCTTGTGGTTGCGCTGGGTTGTGCGTGAGCAATCATTTGAGAATCTCAAGCATGGTTTCGTTGCTGTCGAGGTGCGCGATACTCATACCAGACCCCTGACCACTGCGTAATTGGCCTAGGGTTCACACAGAGATATTACACTCATTCCGGTCAAGCATCTTGCATACCCGTATGAACGTTCAACTATCTTTCCACGTTCTGCTTTGGAACTCGAGGGACCGACTGGGTACTCTCCGAAGTCCAGGCCGAACAGCAACGCTAACGATAAATCTGATATAATTGGAGACCTTTTGATTGTGGACTACCGTTATTCTCGCTTTGTTCTAGACCCTTGTGTAGGGCTCTTCACTATGTTGAGGTAAGCTGCATTTTACGGTTTTTTCATACTTTGACCGCCAAGGCACCAGAGACTGGCGTGACCCATCGTGGACCAACGTACAATCAGTGCAACACGGGCTCCCTCAACACGTTAGGAAACAACGATTGACGCTTTTTGGGACTAATCTTATTGATATTGAAGGAAAATCTACACTTTCACTCCTCGTAGACGAGGTGAGCACGAAAGACTGTTCATGAACGAAATTCTCACTATGTGATAAAAAGGTTATTCACCCGTTTTACGTGTTTCAAATTGCCAGTATTGTTTTGTGGTCCCTGGACGACTACTATTACTATGCGTTTTGCATAGCGTTGATCTCGGCATCAAGCATAGCGAGTACGCTGATCGATACGAAACAGGTCACACCTAGTTTTGGTATCCTGAGCCGCTATACTCACGCTTCTTCTAGACGATCAAGAGAATGCGCGCCATGTCTCGTTTCTCGTGTGACGTCGTCGTCTACACCGACGGGTGCTGTAGGTTCCGCTGGTGTGTTCAATATCCTTTGTAACGAATTTGCCAGGGTCTGGAAGAAGTTCAGTTGAACTGGTTCCTGGAGACATAGTAAACCTATCCGCCATGAGGGCTTCGTATTTCCCTGCGGACATACTTCTGCTCTCTGGCGATGCCATAGTGAACGAAAGCATGCTCACCGGTGAAAGTGTGCCCGTGGCAAAGCTTCCCGTAAAAGACGAGGATATTGCGCGTTGGCGGGGGATGAAGGACGTAGGAAATCATTTGGCGAAGAGCTTCCTATTCGCCGGCACGCGTATAGTCCGGCTGCGTGGGGTACTTGGTGTTGATGGAACAGATGGAATGCCGGCGTTGGGTCTTGTCGTTCGGACAGGTAAGTCTAGCGCCCACACTCGTTTTTTTTTGGTCGCGCGCCTCTAAATGATTCGTAGGTTTTAATACCACAAAAGGTGCTTTGATTCGGTCGATGCTCTTCCCGAAGCCGATAGGATTCAAATTCTATCGTGATTCTATACGGTTTATTGGGGTGATGGCAGGGATTGCAGGGCTAGGCTTTTGTGCCAGTACCGTGCAATTTATCAGGTTAAATGTGAGCCTCGTTTAAATATGCGCTCCAACGAACAAGTGTTGATAAGGAGCCCAAGATCCCCTGGACTACCATCATCATTCGTGCGTTGGACCTGATCACCATTGTAGTCCCTCCCGCCCTTCCGGCCACTCTTTCCATCGGTACAAGCTTCTCTATTGGCCGTCTTCGTAAACTTGGCATTTATTGCATTTCTCCGACGCGTGTCAATGTTTCTGGGAAAATTAATGTCTGCTGCTTTGACAAGACAGGCACACTGACGGAGGATGGGCTCGATATCCTTGGCGTACGATCACTTGACCGTAACGAGCACCGTTTTGGCCAACTCATCGACAACGTGTATGATCTCCCGAGTGTGCATGACAGAGCAAATTTCCTCCATGCACTCGCAACCTGCCACTCGCTGAGACTGGTAGATGGTGAGACTATCGGAGATCCGCTGGATGTGAAAATGTTTGCATTTACAAGGTGGACACTGGAAGAAGGTTTGGTTGCGGGGACTGGAGTTGTTAGGGGAAAGAGTGGCACAGAAAGACCAACGCCTCTCGTACAGACGGTTGTGCGCCCTCCTGGCAGTGCACGCTTTCGACTCGAAGATGCACTGAGAGCTAATGGGAAGGTACGCGTTTTCTGCTTCAAGGAATCGCTGTGGAGCTGAATTTTATTATACTCAAAGCATGCACACTTCCTGGAGTTGGGCGTCATCCGCACGTTCGAGTTTGTATCTGCTTTGCGGAGGATGAGTGTCTTCGTGAAGAGACTGAAGAGCAGCAGTGTGGAAATTTATGTCAAAGGAGCTCCAGAAGTAATCGCTGAGATCTGCGAAAAAGACTCGTGTAGGCCAGAATAACCTTTCAGCACCCGTAGATCTGACGCTTACTGGCAGTCCCTCATGATTATGACGACTTGCTCTCTTACTATACTCGACGAGGGTATCGCGTTATAGCGATCGCTGGAAAGAGCATCGAGGGCTTAACATGGTTGAAAGCCCAGAAGATGAAACGGTATTTGTACATCCCGTCTTTGTCAGTCATCCTCACGACTATTTAGGGAACAAGCGGAGTCCAACCTACGATTCTTGGGTTTAGTCATTTTCGAGAATAAACTCAAGCCTGGCACCACGCCGGCTATCCAATCTCTCCGAGGAGCGCACTTAGCGTGTAGGATGATCACTGGGGATAACGCATTGACTGCTGTAAGTGTTGCTAGAGAGTGTACATTGATAAGTCCTGCTGCGCACGTATTCTCTCCGGCGTTCATTCGAGGTGCGCACGCCGTGGTTTCGGTTTTGTTGTGTCCCCACTTTTCAGCATTGTGCTTCTGTAGGCGACGCAAATACCCCCCTTTCTAAACTGGAATGGTCATGTATGGAGGATCTTTCTTGGAAACTGGATTCCTACACTCTCAAGCCTCTCACGCCTCCCCCCCACCACACTGTCGAACATGGCGAATTCGATTACCAAGATTACGCTCTCGTTGTGACTGGCGATGCATTTCGGTGGATGGTTAGTTATGCACCTTTGGAAACGCTTCAAAGAGTAGGTACGATGCTTGAGGATCAAACACATGCAGTGATGCTCGCCACAGATGCTGGTAAAGACTCAAGTATTCGCTCGTATGTCTCCGGACGAGAAGAACGAGGTTGTCGAACGCCTCCAAGCCCTTGGTTATACCGTGCTCATGTGTGGGGATGGTGCAAATGACTGCGCCGCTCTCAAAGCCGCTGATGTTGGCATTTCGCTTTCGGAGGCTGAAGCATCAGTTGCTGCGCCATTTACAAGCAGTGTGCCGGACATCAGTTGTGTCATTGAAGTTATCAAAGAAGGCAGAGCAGCTCTGGCCACCAGCTTCTCATGTTTCAAATACATGTGCGTGCTTGCCTGCTCGCCCGTCTATGCAATCAGGCTTGACCTGTTTCAGGGCGCTGTATTCCCTTATCCAGTTCACGACCATCACGTTGCTGTACTCGTTTGCCTCGTCTTTGGGAGACTTTCAGGAAAGTTGCGAGCAGCTCTTGGCCGTTATGACTGAGCGAACACCGCCTGCTATAGTTCTTGTACATCGACCTGTTTATCATTATACCAATTGCGGTCTCTAGTAAGCACACCTCGTGCTGACGTCTTGGTTGCATTCTGATCGCTTTTTACAGTGGGAAGGACTCTTCCCTACCCGAGGATTTACCCAAAGCGACCTACTGCCAGCCTCATCTCGAAGAAAGTGCTTACCAGTTTGGTAGGGCAGATACTTATCACGAGTGCGGTTCAATTTTGGACGTTTTTCTGGGTCCGTCGACAGGAGTGGTGAGTGAGACGAGACCACTGGGAATTCCGTAGGCAACCGATATCAAATTCCAGGTACAAACCGCCTCGTGTGGGGAATGCAAATGGTGGAAACACACACCTGAGTGCAACCAACTATGAAAACACCGTATTGTTTTTGGTATCCTGTTTCCAGTACATACTGGCCGCTGCCGTGTTTAGCGTAGGTCCTCCCTACCGACGACCCATGTGGACCAACAGTAAGTGTCCGCCACTGACGCGGATCACGCAATTTGACGATGGCCTTGCAGGTTGGCTGATGGCATTCGTTGTTGGGTTGTCACTGCTTAGCACATTGTTGGTGTTTCGACCACCCAAATTCCTGGCACTGGTTCTCGAGTTAATGCACCTCCCTTGGCATGCAAGGCTGTGGTTGGCGGTATTCGTGGTCATCAATGTCGCCCTCTCCGTTGCTTTTGAGCGATGGGTGGGCCAGGCGATGTTGCAGTTGATTAGAGTGTTGCTATCATACTATCATGAGCGAAAGAGGTACCGAGGCGGGAAGGCGTACAAGGCAGTCGAAGGGGGGATGCGATAGACATGTGTAGTTCACGCTGTGTGCTATAGGAACATGATATCGATGCGATGACATTCACAACTTCGCCTTTGTTGCTACGTTTCAGTCGCTTTGCGACGATCTGTCACTTACAATGCACATTACATAAGCTGTAAGGCAGCGATGGGGACCAGTGCTAAATCATTCAACTCTGTGCTACTCCTTTCATTATATACCACCACCATCATCATCGTTCCGTGGCGACTTGAGAGCTGGCTCTTCGCTCTTTTTTGTTTCTTTTTTTCCTACTCTTTTTCCTCTGAGATTTCTTGTGGCCCGTAATGCTTGCCCGTGCTGTATCAGTGCTTTTTCTCGTCTCGTCGTGTTTCGTTGCCGTTGTATCGTCGTCACTTCCCGCCGCAGAGGTTGGCGCTCGCCAAGAAACGCCTGTATTCATTCCTGCACCCCTGCCATCCCCCACTTCCATCTTAGTCAACAATACGATTCAGACGTGCGTCTTATCTCCTTCACATCTGCCCTAGTTCCTGATCACTGACACTTCAACAGCGCCAATGGTACCCTTGTTGAAACGTGTGATATAATCTTCGTCCCCGATGGACAGAACATCCAACAAATTGAGAATTGCACCATGGCTACAGGTGGTTCAAACGTAGCTACCTCAATCGTCACACCCTCCCCGTCCGCCAGTTCGATCTCAGTCAACATTGTTCCTGCACCTACAGTAAGCCGTGTCTCCAGCTTTCAATGAAAACGGACGAACCTTTCTCTAAAACAGGGCACGCTTCTGCAAGCGGCAGCGTCTTCTTCGCCGGCAGTCCTGGCAGCCTTTGTTATGCCAGGGAGGTCTTTACAAGTACTTCCTGTCGGCTTGTGCATCTACGCAGGAGTTACTGCTCTCACTTTTGCTTTTGTCGCCTTCGTCACGTACGAGCGAGTACAGTATCGCAAGGTGAGCAGGAGACTGTGCTAGCCAGTCACGGACACTGAAATCAGGAATTGTAGGCGTTTCAACAGCGCAGAATGATCGAGCAGATGATCGTCGCCAAAGTCTCATCATAATTATCGAGCAGGGAGCAGCCAGGGGCTTTCGATTGATACCACCATTTCCCCCATGGATTTAGTAGTCGAATACCATCTTGCATGTTAATGTAAATTATCGAATCCCCAAGCCGGTCCACAAAAGAACCATTGATTATTTGGGCGGGTGAAAGAGCAGCTGCTCCTGTTCTAATGATATTTAGCGCGGGCGCTAATTATGAATGTTGAGTTGAATGCTCACCGTGAAGAACCTTTCATGTCACCTATCAACAATTCTGGACTTCGGGCGGGGTTGGTTGCAGTCAACCGATTGACAATCACATTCCTCGTTGACAACAGCGTCGAATGGTAAGTACGGGGCCGCTTAATGGAACCGCGATGACGATCTTTGAGACCACTCCCTAGGTTCGCAAAACTGCCTCCTGGATTCAAACTTGAGCTGCCACAGCATCTCTCCGATGCAAGGACTATGATCGATCCACTGACAGGAGTTCCTGTCATTAACCTGGAAGACTTTTGTTGCGGTTCGTCCTGACTGTATAATGGAGGTTGCGCATTTCATGTTCAACCATTTCTACCGCCATGCTGGCAGGAGCTCATGGCTTCTCTGCGTTGATTGTATGGCCGATTATTTTCTAGTGTTGTACCGTAATTTCTAGCTTCTCTACACAGGAAACTCAAAGAGACGACGGCGAAGAAAAGTATCTTACACTGTTTGACACGGGTCCAGATTCCAAGTCTATCGTCCGTAATGTCATGGCCATGCAAGTTCCCGTGGACCAGATCGGGAGGGTAATCCTTTCGCACTGGCACAGCGACCACTCCGGTGGCATGTTGTCATTCTTGCGATTGCGAAGTCCTGAAGCACCAAAATGTGTTGTCGATCTTCACCCTGATCGGCCAACTGCGCGAGGAATTGCAATCCCTCCAACGTACGAGACTATCATTGGTCGATTACCGGCGGACCCTACTTTCGAGCTCATCGGAGCCGCTGGGGGAGTGGTTGAGCAGCATGCTGAAGGTCATACTGTAGCCGGCGTGACGATTTACGTCAGTGGTGAGATACCGAGAGTCACGTCGTTCGAACAGGGTCTACCGGGAGCGGTCAGATTCGTAGAGGAAGACGGCAAACCTGGATTTTGGACCTCCGAACCAGTGAGTAATCTTGATGCTCCACATTATCGTGACGTTCGGAGTACTCTAGCACGTCATGGATGAGCGTTATGTTGCGGTGGACGTGATTGGGAAGGGGATAATCATCCTCAGCGCGTCAGTCCACTCAGTGGGGTCTTTTCCGTACTGTTACCGAGCCGCCGTTCCTTGTCAGATGCTCCCATGCAGGTATCGTGAACGTCGTTAAAGACGTCGTTCAAAGGTTCTCAAGACCGATCTATATGGTAGGTGTGATCTTATATCCATTAGTCCCACTTTGTTAGACACGATCGCACCCAGATTATCGGTGGGCTACACCTGGGTAGTGCAGATCTCGCTTCTCGCATCGGACCTACTGTGGATTTTTTGGCCAATCAGCTGCGACCCGGCCCAACATACATACTTCCTATGCACTGTTCGGGGTTTCACTGCAAGGTGGCCCTGGAATCTGCTCTAGGAGAGGGCTGCGTACCTGCTGGGGTCGGCGTCAGAGTAGAGGTTCACGGCGATCAGGGTCTAGAAAGCAGACTGTCTCCTCCTATCTTCACATAGTGGATTGCCACATCGGTGGGTTCCCTCATTGAGTTTCCGACTACTTGCATATCTACGGTCGTTACCCCGTCACTGAGTGAGCAGAGGCAGGGGAAATATTTGAATTCGAACCGCCCATGTACCACTGTTAACTCGTAAAACCTCGCAGAAAACTACGTTTGTCGCGGGTTTCCCGCTCACTTCGATTGCGCAGAATGGACGTTTCTGATCGAGTGAAATGACCATGTACAATATCATGTTCAGTATTTCCTCGCAGCCAAGTCCTGTGATACAATGTGGGCCCCAGGGCAGCGGCTTTACTAATTACTGTCAATATACTAGTGCGTGGTGTGTATTGAGACATGAAAAAAAAATCGATGAGCGTCACTCCTCAGCACTGTCACTCTGCGAGGCAGTATTCCTTGACCCTTCTGCCGTAAAGGTCTGGTGGGCATCCTTCAATAGTCCGAAGAACCTTTCTATCATATTTGGCTCTGCTACGGCAGTACTGTTCAACACGTTCACGACACGGGAGTCTTCGTATCGGGTTCCGTTTTTCCCATAGAAAGAGACGAGGGCCGAAATCTCTCGCCACCTTTTATCCCACACAGCATCTAGGCCCAGGGATCGCAATATATGGCCCTGGAAGACATAGCTTAGCAGGGGTGGTCGTGCGGGTCCAAGGTTAATCTAACTCACCCTTTTCACAGAACGATTAGGCGCCCCAGCACAATCCGCTGGCGTTGTCAGCCCCGATAGCTGGCGAGACATGAGGTCGACAACATCGAATTGCTTCAGTAACTCCGATACGCTTTGCAGGTTTGCCTTCGACTGCACGTATTGTGGAAACTCTGGGTGACTCTCGACTTGTTCCTTAACCCACTTAATTATCGCACCATCTCTTTCTTCTTCCGTCTCTACGGAGTGAGAAGTGCCTGAGAGGGCTGTGACAGGACTCGTACTACCCCAACCTGCATCATCATGCTGTGAGTGATGATTTCCTGGAGCAATACTACCAGGAATCTGGAAAGCAAAGACTTGCCTCTCTTACGCTTGTGCATTTTAGTATCTGAAACTTGAGAGCTCCTTTCTTTGAATGTTGCACGATAAACTCCAGGAAAAGCCTCGATTCCTTCGTCTCGCGTAGACGCTCGTGTACCTGTGCAAGACATGGAAAGATCAGAATCAGAATCAGACCTATGTCCAGCTTGGAATGCTGTAGGACATCTCGGAGGGCGAGGTAACTGTCCCTGCGGCGCAGGCTAGAGAAGGTGATGTGGTATCTCAACATCCAAGATCAGAACTAAACTGGGGAGCAGGACCCACTGCTTCAACAAAAACATCAAGTGTCCTCCTCTTTGAGACTCCAAGACAAGCAGGCGTGGTGTGATGGTTATCATGTTGATCCACTCGCATAAAAAACTGCCGGTATTTCGCTCTCTTTGTATACACCTTTGCCGGTCCTAGCGTGCACAAGTCAAACGCCGTAAATGGATGAGTAGTAGCTAGATCCACCATCAATGCGCGACGGGGTCGCTTGAAGGGCATCACAAACATCCACGGCATCGGCCCAAAAGCCATCCTCCGGGTTTTCTGCTGCTTTCAGGGGCACTGTGATTTCCGCTAACTGCGAGTCTTGAACGCCACTCCTGTAGTCTTCAATCAGCAAGGTTACCATCCTTGGCTGGCACTGAGCATCTGTATTATTGCGTTGCGACAATGCTTCCAGGATGTTAGCACGGACAATGACACACTTGAAATGTTTCCGCACCTGAACGATCGTGTGTGGTTGAAGAGCCGGCAGATGCTATGCTTAACGACGGGCCAGGGGTATTACGAGTAGGCAAAGGTATACTGCTGCTAATCCTTTCTGTGGATACGGGACCACTCTGGCGATCATACAACACCTCGCGTGTAGGACATTCGAGGGTCGCTGGTTGAAAGGGGAATCTATTAGACGATCGAGAGTCATGGGAGGCTACCCCCGCTGACTGTTTGCTACGCCCCCGAGACGCCGTCTGGGCGTTAGCTGGATTATTGGAATCCGTAGTGCATGCGCCGGACGTTGAGTGCTGGCATACAGAAATTCCAGGTGCGACGCCAGTAGCAGGGTTTGTGGTGGACGGGGAAAGGAACAGTTGAGTCTGCGGGTTAGCAATCGGATTTCCTGTCGGAGGTGTTGCATTAGCGGCCATCGGGCCCCCGGACAACGATGCAGGCGGTGGATCTGCATGCGTTACTGCCACTACAGGTAAACCATTTGTAGGCGCCGAAATCCTGAAGCGTCCTGTCTGTGCAGAATATTCCTGACCCTTCTTCTTACGGTTAGACCTGCGTTTCGGTTGTTTTGGTGGCGGAGGGGGTGCTTGGCCAGGTAGGAAGTAACTACTCGTAGGTTTGAGGGGTAACGTGGCTTCGTATGTCTCAATAGAAGCGGTAGTAGATGGAGTCCACGAGAAGCCAACTGGCTTTCGAATGAGAGGGGCACTCCTTGGTTCCGCCGTTTCATCATCACCGTCGTTCGTTACAGGTATAGCAAGATCGCCGTCGTCTGAATTAGGCGTGAATGAGCGTCTCTGTCTTTTCTAGGTAGATATACATGTGAGACTTGGTCTCCGAATGGAAGGGAAGAACACGGAGTCGAGCATATTGGCAGAACCTTACCAACGCTGGAGACGACTCCCTGCTACTCCTGGCCGAGTCAAGAATCGGCAATGAACAGACTATCAACCAGATCTGACACTGGTATACTCACGATGATGCTGCACGCCTTCCGACACCATATGTAGCCTCGTTGTCACTGGACATCGTAGTGGCACCGCCAGTGCCGGACCCAACACTAACTGTCACGGAAAAGTCGGATGAGTATCGAACGAGATAGCTGGCGGTTGGCTACGCCCGTGTCTACATGCGATCGAGGTTGAACCGGCAGAACGGTGACGGTTGAGTTTTGGCTCTCTCCATATTATTTAAATACAAGGGATCCTTTGCCTACGGACGTTACAATAGTAATTTTTTGTACACTACGTTTGCACATGTTTGTTCTTCGTTGGAGTTTGTGAAAAGGATCAAGGTGTCTTCCCGTCGTCTCACTGTGGAGAGTGCAGTGTAAAGTTGTCCATGGGCGAAGGGATCGATACGAAGATCGACGACTGAACGGGAGAGGGTGAGACCTTGGCAACCATTGAAGGTTGTGGCGTATGCAAGCCGCAAGGGGAATTGCTTTCGGGTGACTGTCCAGTCTGATGCGGGAGGTGTGAAGGTAAAGGAAATGCGCGGTACGCAGTGGGCCTGGCTTTCATGGTGGAGGCTTACTTCGACGAAGCGGCGGTGCACGGCTGTGATACGCACATGCCCATTGTGGATGAGACCCACGTCCACACAAAGATTACGTTGAAGCGCGCAAATGGCGTTAAGCTTGAGGTCGAGTTGGTGGGGCGGCACACCGGGATGGTGAAGCAATGCCAGATAATCGGGCGTTTGTTCGGGAGCATCATGGGGAAGTTGATCCACTTTGCACGTTACATGAAGTGGCCATGATGAGAGCGTAGAAGCATGTGGGGAAGCAGTGGTACCTTGCAGACGACGCAACCACTAACGTCAGTGTCGATCGGTGGTCACACCAAATTGCAAAGACAGTCACGACATACTTCCGAGGCAAGGAGACCCAATACGTGATGTGGACTGATTGAAACCAACGAAGACGGATGCACGAAGCACGTAGGGAATGATACACACTACAGGACACAGACATGCAAAGGGGTAGAAATGGAGGGAGGACGACGCCAACGAAGCACCACAGTCGAGCACTCGCCATGCAAACTCCAAAAAAGGAGTGCAGTCACGGCGCGGCAGGGAACGTGCGAGCCAATGAAAAGGGGGGAAAGTCACGTGGGTGGACGCGATCGGGAGGGATTGGTGCTTATAATATCTGACTAACGCTGCACTACATACCCGAAAAAGGCAAGCAAGTCATGTACCGATCTCACTACATAAAAAATATATAGCGAGACCTACACACCGCCGCTCCGGTACAGACAGACCGACACAAACAGGGAATATAGACCCGTTACAGGCTGTACTACCATTTGGGTAGTCAAGCCAAAGGTTCAAACCGTAGTCCTATCAAGACCTCCCGCCATATACACGTTTTGCGTTGTTCATGAAGACATTGTCGAGAGCGTCTTGTTCGACGCCCAACTCCGCGAACGATTCCCTGACGAGATCGTACCAACTGACGGGTAAGTTGAACGACTCGCCTGCGAGCGAAGGAGACGATCCAAAGATCATCCTTTCGAAGCCAAATGCTTCGAGGACGGGTCCAACTGTATATCGAGCGTTCAGCCTCTGCGCCGACCACTATACCGCGCATCTCTACTTACTATACAGCTTGAGTTTCCCTTTCCATACCTTCAAGTCATCTGCCGACCCCGTGTCAGACGTGCCTCGCATGGGTGGGGTGATCTTCAAGTGCACATCCTCAAACAACGAGAGTGAGGATACACGGGACTGGTATTGTAGATAATCCGGGTGTTTCATGGTTTTGACAATTGGTTCATCTAAACTCAAGGGAGGGGGGAAGATGTTGCCTAGACACAGCTTCGTCAGGTGTAGGGAGCTTGCTAGAGAGACGCGACCTACTAAGAACGATAGGCTTCCTTTTATTCCCCGTAGCATGTGGGCCAGGCGAGGTTGCCTTTGTAAGCAGATCCTCGAAGGTATCATAAAGAGAGGAACCACCAGTCGTAATGCTCGCCATGATATCCGACTGGATATCCATGTCAACCACGCGACCATGTTCCAGAGCCCAACTCAAGTTGGTGATTGCCTCCGGTGTGGCGCTTGTATACGTAGTCCAGAGGGTTACGGGCGGGTTCGTTCCGGCGAGGTAGGAAGGAGCTTCAGCGGGGGGAGTGCCGGCGAGGGAAAACGGCACTGAAACGGACAATATTGGCAAATCGAGGCGCTGGGGTAGTCTGTTACATCCTGTGAGGCTAAGCAAAGATTATATCAGGTCGGACAGACGCAGCTGACCCTTGCATCAAGCTGGCAACATCATCGGACGGCTGATTTTCAATTAATAATACAATCCCTTCGACCTTCTCAAGGACGAGCTGTCCGATGTCGCTTTTGTAGCGGTTGACACCATCTGGGATTGCAGAAACGCGCAAATGGGCATCGATGATTCCGGTGGGCACGACGGCACTGGATGTGGGCTGAAAGTGAAACGTGTCAGAAGTCCCCGTGTTGGGAGGGCTAAACGCAGACAGCGGCAGCTTGGGAAGGTTTCTGGGACCCTTGCGGCGACCGCTGGCAAGTCTGGGGGATGGTATAGGCGATGGAGTAGGTGACATGATGGTGGGTCCGACGAGAGGCGTGCGATATTCGCGGCTGGACCCAGTCAGTGACGCAGTGCAATTAGTATTGGCCAGCTATCGTACGTATGATACAGCTGGGTCAAGGAACACAGAAGCATTGACAAGGACGATACGTATAATTCACGATGTACACTGTTCGAGGCACCAGGAAAGAAGTATCGTATCATACAACCTAACAATCTCGCGGTAAAGTGAACGAAGGAAAACAGGAAATGTCGTCGATACATAGATGTGAGTTTGTCCGTCGTATATCCGTGGCCTATAGAAATAAAACATCCATGAATGATCTCAATGCACCGGCCAGCGTCAGAGCTATCTGCGAATTCCTGGTGACTCGGAATAGAGTTGTCGACGTAGCGAAGTGGGCTTCGTCGTTGGCGATGGGGTCGACGTTGAGCGGTGCATCCAGTTGGTCCATCTTTTACTCTGTTTCTTTGTCTGACAGCGGCGAATTAACCAGAATGCCTTCAAGGCAGCAGAATCCTCCTACTGACCTCATTATGACGGGGGTCACCCTCTGCCGTAAGGAAGTGGTCAAAGGCTTGTAGGGCATGATCATGTTCGGCCTTCCGACCTTGCTCCCATCCTTCGTAATATCCCTCCTTTCTTCCCGTTTTCCGTCCCTCTGCGAACCCTGCCTCTTCCCCTTCGCCGAAACCATACTCGCGGCCTTCATCGAAACCCTCTTCTCGGCCACTCTCGAACCCCTCAGCATGACCGGTATCGTAGCCTTCCATATGACCTGAATTGAACCACTTTCGCATTCCAAAATGCCGAGTCTCATCAATACCTGCCTCCTTGGTGTTGAGGGTCCGCAGTTCAAGTTGTAATTGTCTCGCAGTTTCGCGGGCGCGTGCAGCACTGTCCTCTGCCTCATTTTTTTGCCGCTCCAGCAGACCCACTTGAGACTGAAGACGCCTATTTTCTGACTCGAGCCTCTCTATTTGCAACTGGCGGTATTTGATATCGTCCTTTGCTCGGGTTGTCTCCAGCTCTGCGTAGTGTTTGCCCGACTCTGCAGCTGTTGCACGAGCGGTAAGCTCCAGCACTTGAGCTTCAGCCTGCTCAGCTCTAGCAAGAGCCCGATCTGCCCTGCGCATTTCCCGATCAAGTCTGTCGCCGGTCGATCGCAGAATGGACTTGAGGTGGTGTGCCTGCTTCTCTTCCTCCGCCAGGACCAGTCCCAAAAGGGATGACGTGCGACGGCTGCCAGAGGCGGAGGAACGCCTGTGACTTCTAGAACGGTCACTTGAATCTGAGCCATCAAGTGCGCTGATAATGGCGGGGTCCTTGAGGTAGCTGGTGAGCGGAGAGGGTGCGGAGGTTGCTGACCGTATCTGCGTGATGATGTCAGCGCCATCCCTGGATGCGCCCGTTTTGGAGGAATATGAGGGCTGCGAAAAGATGTCGCTGCCAGCATAATCTGAAGAGAGATGCTCCTGGAACCTGGATTCGTTCATGGCGTAGAGAAGTGTGTTGCTCCACGCAGGAGGGAAGGGAAAAAAAAACCGTATAAGAGGCGAGGGAAGTTTACGGGCGCTCTGGCAGGTTTAGACTTCCGCAGTGGTAAAGCTATTCCCTGGTGTCTGAAAGCTATGCTCCGTGAATGAAATCTGGACTGCAGACTCGTGGGTTGTGCGTGTCGTATCACTGAAACGTCAGTGTCATAGAGAAGATGCAGGGATCCGAAAGGGTCTTCCAGGGTAGTGATGGTGCTAGCATGGTGCTTAAATACGCTGACACCAGGTGTTGACGGTGGTGTTGGCAAGCTCCAACGGCGCTTCGAGGGCAGCTGCCCGCGCAGCCCTCTCGGCAGTTTGCGGCACCGTCTTCAAGGGGTCGATGGACATAAATGGAAACATCTCCTCAACCCGCATTGCACTGCATTCCACTCGTCGCACTGGTTTTGAAGCAACCTGCTGTGTGATTCCTGGCCACTGTCCATTGCAATCAGAGTAGAAACTTACAGTATCGTAACTAACGATGACCGACTGTCGTCCTTCACACAGCTATTCTAGAATCCCAGCTTGCATATCTTCGTCTGCTTCCATCTCACCACCCTCATCTGCCTCGTTTTGATATGTAGTCCAAACTAAGTCGGCCTCGGGTCCCTCTACAACCAAGCCAAGTAGGTTCCTAGCCATGTCTGAAAAACGAGTCAGCTCGCACCAAGCAGCCACGTCATACTACGTGCCGGCAATCTTCTCCCAATGCTGCTTGTTTGCGTCGTCGATCCAATCCGGGCGGTCTGCGTAACTTAGACGCCCGAATACATCGATGAAGATATGCACGAGTCCGTTAAACTTGCGCATCGATGCGCGATGTAGGCGTTCCCGAAGGTTGAAGTTCCCACCAATGACGAGGTGGTGTAAGAACCTGGTTGTTTGGACCAGCATCATAACCGTTCTGTCTCGCACTACGAGTTGACGACAAAATATCCCCAAAAAGATTTCACGCTTTACCTGGAAATCGCCCGTGCATCGTCTTCCTCCATTTCCCAGACACGGTCGGCCAAATGGCACAATCTAAGGACGACGGACGGTATCAAGCTCTGAGATTCGACGAGTATGGCGAATGCGTCCGGGTGCGCGACCGAGAGCGTACCGAAGAACAGTACAATCCAGGCCTTCAATTTATCCGCCTATTGTCTGTAAGATCTAAGATATCCCCCGAGTCGAGGGTCCGCCTACCTCCATCGAGACGTTATCAGAATCTGTGAGCAGGGAACATAAAAGTTCGACTTGTGGAAGACGAGTCAAGTCTCGCAGTTCGCCGTCTCCGTTCTCATGCTCCCCTTCCGGAAATGACAACAACGGCCGAAAAAGGTCGCGCACTTAATCATTTCGTCAACAGCTCATTCCTATCAAGAGCAGATAGCGGCATACTGGTAGAGATCCACGCAAGGAAGCGTACGCTGGCGAGAAGAAACCACTGCGGACGGGAAGGGTGCAAAAGGATAGCGAGGACCGATGAACTTCTGGGTAAAAGTGCAAGACTATCCGCACGTTGTTCAGTAGAGACGAGTCCAAACCTGAGGAGACCCTTACGCAGACTCAGCGTCTCCTGTAGCCTTGTGGGCTAATGCTTCCAGGAGACGAAGAGTGGATCTCCCGAAAGTACTAAGGTCCAAATTCTGCACCTCGTTAACCTTGGTAAGGTTACACAAGTCGTCCCTTATGACTTGGCACAACGTGGTCAACAACTTCGGCGGATCATCTTGACCGGATTCCGTGCTCGATAAAAGTGACACGTAAAAACGCGGTATGGAATATGTTAGATTGGTCAACAAGTCGAACAGTGCAGTGAGCGGTGAAAGCTGCAAATTAGATTCGGTAGTCAAGGGCGGATAATGGCAGAAGCGACACTCACCATGGAATTCGCTGCCAGCCCCACCACCATGTCACAAAACGCCTCACATACGGCTTTAGATGTCTGGTCAAAATTCCGAAACGGGTGGTTGGGTATATTGGTAAGGCCGTCTAGAATCTTAGACAGTGCATTGGCGTATGTGTTAACATGATCAGGGCCCGTAAAGGACACAGTCATCAGTAGCTGCAATGTCGAAGTCCTCGACCCTTCTACGGTGTGCATCAGTATAGTGCGGTGCATCTGTTCCAAGTCAGCATGGGCCAGCCGGTATCAAGAATGCTCAGAGACAGACAGCTATATTCCAGTTCAGAAGCTCCTGCTGTTCAATTTCCTCTACCACAGGAGTCAGAACTATGCTCGACCCTTCCATTTCCACGTCATGAGGAATATCAACATCGATGGGAACAGTGTTGATTGAGATCCCCTCTCCATCTTCCAACTGCACAGCGAAGCCATCGACCTGCCAACCCGGATCATCAAACATAGATTGGGCGGGTTGAATGCCGGGGGTTGACGGCGGCACAGGCTGGGAAGTGATGGGTACCAGCGTCCTGGAAGGACCAGTAACTTCGCGGGATACCGCTTTCCCTCTCGATTGACTGCTCCCACCATGCTGCGGGCGGGTTGGAGAAGACGCCTGAAATCCGGGCGGCAAACCACGGCCGTCACGGAACGAAGGCTTCTTTGGTCGTTCATGCTTCGAGATATCGCCGAACCGAGGGTGATGAGGACTCTCTGATGTCGATCTTAAGGGAGTAGAGGTACCACTGGCTTGTCCCCAGGCACGTATCTGCGAAGGTACAGGTACGGGCGTTGGTGGGGGCTCTATTCTGGTCTTCTTGGGTTTTGCAGAGCCTGGGGGCTTCCGAAGAGTAATCTCCAGCTCGTGTTGCTACACACGTAACGAGTAGAGAGTCAAGTCGAGCCGATAATTCGTACCTTGAACGTATATTCCGTTTTTATGCGTTCAATCTCTGCCTCAGAACGTTTTTGCAGCAAGCTGAAATTTCTATCCGCCTCTTCTCTTGCAGCATTGAATTTTGCAATCTGGGCGGCGTGGTCCTGTGCGTTCTGTAGCACACACCTCGTTAATCGCTACCAAAGGAGACAATCGCCAGCGTTCACTTTTTCGATACTCTTCCGTAGCATCGTAACCTCGCCGTCCTTCGCGAATTTGGCATCAAGGGCGTTTTGAAGGTTGGTCTCTAAGCTTTTCAAGTCGGCTTGCATCCTTTCATTGTCTGCTCGACTTTTTTCGTAATTTTTACGAAGCTGTGAGGGAAATGTTGAATCCACAGATGATGACACGGGAAATGAACATGGCAGAAAGAGCAAACCTCCTCGACTTCACGATGCAGATCGGCGACTAACGTGTCACCAGGATTGATATTTACGGGGGCAGCTGCACGCGGCGGGAATCCAGACTGAGAAAACAGCGCACTTTGTGGTGAGGGTGAGACTGCATTGTAATTCTGAACCGGCCGTGTAGAAGATGGCGGTCGCGGTGGTAATGGTGTGGGCCACGGAGACGTTGTCGCCAATCGAGCACCAAAGGCTTGTGTAGGTTCTCTGGACACTGCGGGATCATATGAAGTGGACGATTCTGCCGGATACAATTGTCCGGAGGCGTCCCGTTTCTGGTTCGGGCCAACGAGGTGCCCCGGCTTGTCTTGTAAGAAGTACTTTCCATCTGCGCGTATGGATATGTCTGGCAAATCGTCCAACCCGTCCGCAGATGCATTTCGTTGGATAGTCCGCGTAGAGTTCCACCGCGCTGTCGTCTTTTGACGCTTGGACGGGGGGCCGGTGTCTGTGGATAAGGCAGTCGTGACCGCCTGAACGCTAGCACTTCGCGAAAATTTGGACTCCTCTTCGAGGAGCAGGGCAAGGGTTTTATCATCGAGAGTGAAGTCGGGATAATCATCCTCGTCCTCGTCCTGAGGCATCAAGATGTAAGGTAACTGTCGGTTTTCTTGCCCGAAGCTGACTTATGTAACTTGGATGAGACTGCAGTAGTGGTCCGCATATCGTTCACCGCTCGTTCCGGGTCAACTCACTCGGGTTTACGACAAGTAGATACATAATGCCTTGCCCGTTTGGCAAGGGTCACACTCGCGCTGGAAACGATTGGACAGAGGATATCGAGAGTAAAATTCAGTGCCGTTGTCTGGCCTCTTTTTTGGTCATGTAAACACAACTGAAATACGGAACCTTTGATCTGAACCACTGCAGCATGTCGCCATCCATCTTCAAACATCCGTCCGTTCGTAGCGACTGGAGATGGCAGGATTCGGCATCTGAATTAGCGCCCAATTCGCTCTGCAAACGACTCTTGACAAAGGCGTGTGCACTACTCGTCAGGAGATCTGAGCAACGAGACACATCTACATGCTTCAGTGCAGGACACGGCAGACTCTGCTGGACGGTCGTCTGCGACCGTGAAGAAGGGTATTTACCAGCAAGGAATTGCAGCGTCTCGTTGACGACCCCGTCGATGCAGTAAATCTGAAGCGTATCCAGGTAAGGGACCCTGGAGAGGACGGTAATAAGAGTCCCGGAACTCAGGGAGCAACTTCCGAGTCGCAAGGAAACAAGGCTATCCCGTTCATCACAAAATACGTGAAGCAGGGCCTCATCCACACTTGAAACAGCGCCAAAGACGGTGAGGTCCTCCAGAATAGGGGCATCGATATTTCCCAATAAATTGAAGGGATTTTCGACAGTTCGAAGTTCGATACTTTTCAGTTGAATCATGCGAAAGGGCCTATCAACCGCGCCTAGAATTCTCGAGGAGACAGAGAAATCCAGCACAAGGCTTTCGAGCAACGGGAGGGCTTCTATGATGGACAAGGGAAAGTGGGACGGTAGCTGCCGGATGTGTAGCACTCGTAGCTGTGTCAAGTATCGCCAGTGCGTCTCAGGGAACAGTGTCTTTCCCACCAAAATCAGTTCTCGGAGTTTCCACTCACGTACAGGCAGAAGCGTAAAGTCGACGGTGCCACAGGAATCTAGTGATAGTTGTTTGAGATTCAAGAAGAGGTGGGCCATAGACATCCCCGAGAGTAACAGGGAAAGCTCAGAGAAGAATGAGCTATGAACGTGGAGGGCTTCAAGATAACTCCAAGAAAGACTGCGTAGGTGCGCAAGGATAGTCGGAAACTCCGAAGATGACAGGGCACGGCGTACAGATAATCTGGCAATGCGAGACCCTGAGCGCTCGAGCCATGTCTTCGTTTTGCGCACAGGATGTCGGTTGGAAAGCACCAAGGTACGCCAGAAAATTGGAGTACCAACAATAATGCGACGCCAGTGACTACAAACATGGGACAGCCTGACGGTTTGACAGGGATCGGCGTCGACGAGAATAGTGAGTATCTCCACTAAAATTTCCGTTGGGAGCTTCCCAACGTGGTAGGCAGTTTGCGCAAGAAGAGATTGGCGTTTCCTTTCTGCAGTCATCTGAGCTTGTAAAGACTTTTCCCGAAGTTCGAGCAGCTGCCCTCTGTGTTTGGAATCCTCACTTTGGAGACGAGTTAAGGCTAGATCTACCATTTTGGTAGCCGACGCATACTTCCCGAGGGAGATAAATATGCGAGTCGCACGAGTGTAACCTTGCCACTGTGCCGGTGCGAGGTCTATGACCTTTTTAGAGTCGAGAAGGGCAGCTTTGAGGTTTCCGAGCTTCTCGTGAATCGCTGCTCGCGAGTCGTAAATCCTGGGGTCGTTCCTTTGGAGTTCGATTGCCTAAAGGTACATCATGGAGACCGTACGCGCGACGTCACATCGCGCTACTGCACCTGGTTCATGTATAGAAGCGCTTCTGATAGCTTCCCATCCCGGAAACAACCTACACCATTCTCAAAAACTTCCTTCCATGACATATAGTGTAGCGACGTTTGGGAATGGGTGAGTTGTCAATGAAGTGAAGGGAGTTAAGAGTCGAGGGGATTTGCTTTCGACAAAGGTCAAGTTTGACTTTGTTTGGTCCCAACTATTTGGACTTGAAACGAAAAAAAAACGACCTACGTATGAACATTCAACGTTTCAACGGTGTAGTGCAGAAGTGCAGAATCGAAAGAACTAAACGACAAACTCAGTCTAGTACTTGTAGTCTACATTCGAAGCCGAGTTGGAGCTACGTCCAGCACCATCCTGTATAGGCGATGCAGGTAGACGAGGTTCACGATCCGGGTCATGGACGAGAGGCTCTGGTCCACCGCTTGCTTCAAGGCTTTCGGTGACACCAACCATCCCGCAAAAGGAAGCGCAATTGACCTCCGACATGGCGGCGGCGCAGGCAAGCTGATGTGATCCAATGAGGTATGTCTCGTCTTACGCTGGAGCGTGGACGTCACCGCGGGTACTAGCCAGCCAGACGGATCTTCAGTTGACCAGGTCGGCTACGGGTGTCTAAGGTGAAGAGAGTCTGCTTTAACAGGTCCTAGAGACCTTTTAAAAATCGATCACCGTACCTTTGAGCTCTTCAACTTCCTCCCTCTGTTCGTAGTTCAGCACTAGTTGCTTGAGGTGTTGTTGCTCCACTTTATCCTGCAATTGTGCAGAGCGTGTGTGAACAGCAAGAGCTGTTTCAGCGGGGACGGGTAAATTTCGAGTCTATGTTGCATGTCCGGCACTTCGAATTGCAATCTATTGGAGAAGAAACGTACCTGCTGTTTGTTTCCCCTTCGTGTGATCACAGTGAAATTCATCACGGATCCATTAGGACAGTCAGCGTCACCATCAATGTTTTGCTCTGTCTCTCCCGTACGTTTCTTTCGTACACTAGGAGCCAGAACGGCATTATCCCACCACGCATTCTTCTTGTCGATCTTTCTAGACTCTGCAGAGGATTCAGTGATGATCTTGGCAAGCTCTTTCGCGAACTCCTCATCCGCTTCTTGCGAGGGACCTAGATGCTCCTGGGCCGATAACACGACTACGGGTTCCGGTGAAGGCGCACGTTCGTCCGTCTGGTGAACGTAAGATCCCATGGTTGCCTCACAAGACGCAGAACCTACAGCTGATTCATGGCCAACGGTACTTCTGTCCTCCTCATCGTCTTCTTCTTGTGGCCGCTCCCTGTCATGACCATCATCGCTGTCTTCGCCACTTTCGCCCTCCTGAGTGACTTGACGGTGTCTGAGTATGTTAGCGTGAAGAGTTGGACAGCAACTTACAGCCTGCATTTTGCATCGCAGCATTGAGCACATTATCAACGGCCTTGGCGGCTTCCTCGATCGATTCGGGGATTGGAAGTTTCGGGCGGACAGCCTGCTTGGCGGTCTCCAAGATATTCATAAAGCGTAAAGGAAAGGCACTCACTTCTAGAGAGTCGGACAGCATAAAGTCGACTTCCGTTGGCAGCTCTTCTTTACAGAGCGCGTAGTACTAGGTAAGAAAGTATGAGTGGAAGGCCAGTCGGATGCCAGGGAGAGGTTTATTAACCTGAAAGAAAACGAGAAAGTTGTCCAACTTTCTCATTTGGCGTCCTCGGTCGAAACACATCCCAACAGTGTCCAGTAAAACGCAAACCAGACGAATGCGGAAGAAATCATCAGGCATGTCCAACGGCGAGGGTTGACGAGGTAATGGATGACCATCCGCTGCAATGAGTGTCAGTAGCGGACTGGACGTGACGTGGATTCACTGACGGTGACCGAATGTGACCAGCAACCAGAGAGTGTCAAAGATCAAACTTGAATTTACCACCCGGTAGATGTATAGTTCCCCCAGATACTTCACGGTCGCCACTCGTTGTTGGTTAACGCTATATAGATTTACTTCCAACCCTCTTCGAATATCTTCTACAACCTGATCCACGACAGCGACAGCAAATGCAGGGTAGTAGCGCTGCAGGTCATACGTCAACATCGCAAGAAGGCCAATGTTGCTGTACTTGAGTTTCCAAGGCTTGGTGAAGACCTTGAGGAGTGAGTGGCTGACGGTCGGATCGTCCCAGTCCAGTTTTCTGATGAGCTTTAATACCTTGTCAATCGTCTTCTTTGAAAGGACGTCGTAGATGATATGACGAATAAAGAGTTCGACAGTGGTCCTCTCTTTCTCGATGAGAGGCGGGCGTTCTGGAGGATTGCACTAAAGAAAATTAGGACCGTACCTCAACAGAAGCCAGTGCCCGTACCTGATAGTAGGCATTCTCAAGTAAAAGCATCTGCCTCGGGTCAAAGTGTTGCATACTTTGTTTCCGTCTCATGAGTTCGAGCTACCAGCGTTCTCGTCGGTTCCGTGTCATCCACAATCTAAACGTGCCGCACCATAGTACTGAACCTTTCCTTAGTTTCTTCACTTCTCAGCAAAAATCGTCCACATCCTTCAAGCAGAAGGGCGACATTTTCCACGTTTGCCCCGGAAAAGTCGTCTAGACAAACTTTGAAGATGTGTAGGATAACATGCACTGGCACAACCCGGAATTTGGTCAAGTTAGACAGAAATGTGATGTTCTGGGTACAGTTAGCAGATGACTGGCAGAGAAGAAAACACAAACGATACTTTGAGGCGGAGTTCGGAGAGTTCCTTCACCAAGTTCTTCTTCCGCTGCAAATACCGGAACTCCTCTTCGAGCTTGGAAGAGGTTTAATTAGCCTGAGATTCTCGCCATCGGCTGGGATCAAACCCACAGAAGTAACAAGGTCGGAACCAACATCCGGCATATACTTGTCCAAAGTAGCCACAAGTCTGGAATAGTGTGGCAGCAGATCGGTACGATTCTTCGGAACATTAGACAGGAACTTTTCTGTTGCGTCAGTTATGGCCTCCTACGGTGGCGAAAGTGAAGCGATCACCTTGATCAATCTCTTTCTGGCAGCCTTGGAGTTAAGGAACGCAAATTCAACTGCAGCTTGATCAATCAAAGTACGATTCGTCGCATCGGGTAGTCGAGCCAGTAAGGCAGTTAGAAGTTGCGAGGGCCCTTGTGGAGCCAGTTGGGGAGATAGCGGGGGGCTCGACAATTTCGGTGACGTCGGAATGGGCGTCACGTTGCTAAAGGTGCATTGAGTGAACATGTTAGGTATGTTTTGATCGGACCGCTGGAAGCGCACCCGTCTTCTTCATCTACCGACCCTGCTGGCTCTGCCAATGTGTTATTGTTGTGAAAATCCCCGTTGGTTTCAAGAGACTTAAGCTCCTCTGCAAGATTCTTTGCCTCTGCTTCGGCTTTCTCTCTTTCAACCCTTTCCTTTTCTTCAAACTCGGTTTTCTCTTCTGCGTCTATACCAAGGAAATTCTTGGGAACAAAATCTTTGAGATCCTGAATATCCTCGAAAAACTTGCGCTCTTCTTCATCCTCCCACTTTCCCCCTGATGTGGTAAAGGCAACATCAGCGTCATCGCCAGCGCCTGTACTAGCGTTGCCCCCAATTTGGATAGAGTCCGATCTCTGAGAAGCGGTTGGCAACGCCGGCATCGGAAGGTTAAGTAGCTCAGAAAGGCTGGCAACGTGAACGTCAGTAAGTACGCGAAAGCCGAAGGCGGTCCGTCACCTACGTTTGGCAACTTGCGAATAGTTTCTCATATCCTTTGGTCATCCTCTCGTACGCTTGTTGCCTGTCCTCGAATATCTCTCCTGAGCGTATGTAAGCTTCGTGGTTCCGGCGATCCTGCTCTTGTAGACGCTACGCGAGGACAAGAAGACCAACAAGAGAGTATGAATATCCATTGAGACCAGTATCTAGTTGGACACCGGCTCTCACCTTGTGCTCGATGGAAAGCTTCCTAGCAACGTTTTCAAAGTAACCTTCACACATTCGCTTGAAGCGCTCTCTCACGTCTTGTTCAACGAGTCCCTCTCCTTCATCAAAGGCTGCTGTTGCAGCGTTCGTCGCCTCATCTGTTACCCTACTAGGTTCGGCGTCACCGGGCATTAGTTTGCCATGCGAAGGAGTGAGGCCCAAGTATGGCCTGCCGTATGATTTTAAAAAGGTAGAAAGTAGCGGTAGGGAGGACAATGACGGGTCATTGGATAACTACCGCTGTGAGCCGAAGTCGTGCAAACACTGAGGGAGTGGAGCATACCAGTTCCTTGATAACTCTCATTATCCATTCTGCACCACTCCTAGTTGGAGAATCTCTGATGACCCCTACCAGAGCCAGCTCAGAGCATACTCGAAGGGCAGGACGTTGTCGTGACACTCGCAAAGCATCCTCCTTCTCACGCTGATCAGGAGTCAGTGTCTGAAGTGTCGCCCTAGACGGCGCTGCTAGAGACGAGGAGAGGAGGTTCACCAGCGCCGGTGTGAAGGAGGTTGGGAACCGCCGATGTAAAGAGCATATGACCTGTTCGTATCGACCAATGCGTTACGACGCGGAGATGGCAACGGCAGCCGAGCACAATTAAATATCCTCACCTCCACCGCAGCCCATACATCCTTGTCAGTTTTGCAGCGTGCAATGCCCTCGACCACAGCACCAGCGATCTCGTCGATGTACTTTTCTAGTGAGAGGGAATCGATGTCTTTGAGGACCTGGTCACGGTTATCTGCACCGATGTATTGACGCATGCGCTTAATGAGAGCGGTATGCCGCTTGAGAGAGTGATCAAGCTTTGCAGACTCTGGACTGCCCGTATGAGTTCGTGACGGAGATGGAGCATACAAAATGGCTTGCCTTGGGTATCCCCACGCAAGTTCAACTCTTTGAGGTTGATACGCCTGGCGTAACGAAGCCTTTCTTCGTCTACCTTGGGTAAAGAAGCTGTTTCCATCGCGCAAGTCGGAAATGCTAATAGACAGTGACGGTCAGTCCGTTGTGGAACGGCAGCCGCGCCCCAGCGCCTTACCGATAATTGCCTTTCTGGGAAGTCAAGCACTTTGTAATAAAATCTCTCCTTCCTACACACTTCATCTCACAAGGGAATAAAACGTATACATAGCACGACACGGAGAAATTGACAACTCCTTGCACAAGAGAGAGGCGGGTATAGTAGACAACCGACTCCTGCCAATGCGATAAATACAGAGTCCAAGATGTACGAGGGTTCAGGATGATGCCGCGAAATAATGTCCAAGGAAAGGAAAAGCCGGAAACGCACATCGACACAAACCTGGGAGGACACGGAAATGGCGGGGAGGTTGCTACTAAATCTCATCATGAGAAATATAATGCCGGCTGGCCCGATTGCCTCCCCCTGCATGCCAGAGCCCACATAACACCGTCACACGTCTCAAACAAGCACTACTGTCGTGTCCCGAGCAGCCGCCCAAAGAGCCCGGTAGAGGTCTGCTTGGATGATGATGCTAGAGGTGTTGTCGTTATGGGAGGAGGTGGTTCATTTGAAGGATAACCATACCAACCGCCATACATCGACTGGCGGTATGCCGGCTGGGACTGAGTCTGCCGGTTGGGCGGGCGTGGAGGCAGAGCCGGCGCTCCGAGTGAGTCATATACTTGAGAATGAGTGCGATTATGCGAAGAGGGAACTGTCTGGAAGAACTGCGATTGCGGACGGGTGAGTCGACCGAACGAATCTCCTCCGGATGGTGAACCGTTCCCGCGGGGCAACGGGGAAGATGATTTGCTCTTTCTGACTCTTTCGTTGCTCTTGTCCTTACCGTTCTCTTTTTTCTTTTTCTTGTCTTTCTCTTTCTCCTTTCTTTTCTCTTTACCCTTACCCCCTCCGGAATCTGTTTCCCTGCCATGTCCGGGGATTGATGGCACACCGCACGGCCTCAGCTCAGGCATGTCAATCTTGCTCAGATGCACGATCAGGCTGTCTGGTGGGGTATAATCCCTCGCTTTTGACTTGGAAGGTTGATCGTCAAGTTTAATAATTCTTGGTCCTTTCTGTGGTATCCGTTTGGGGGTATCATGGATAACATACTGGTGTAACTCCGAGTCGCCTGCATGACGCAACACAGGTAGGGGACACAAGTCAATCGATGATGATCGTCGACGACGATACGAAGAAGGGAGGGAATCGCTGACCTGCTTTGTATCGCATTCGCTTCGTTTCTTCGACGACCTGTAAAACTTTCGGAACCTGGGCCGCCTCCGCAGACTGAATGCTGATAAACAGCAAAGCGTCGTCCTGAGTATGTGGTCATAAGAGAAATGCTGCATACGTGGAAACGAACACACAACGACGATATGTATGTATAGCTTAGGGAGCTTACCAGAAGCAATTGCAAGCAATACTTGGCATAGTCCTTCACATGCCCCTCCTCCATAACGGAAACCTCATTCACAAGACCGCACCCGTGTTGTAGTTCGGCAATCCTTTCGACACCCGCCTTCGGGGCCGGTTTCGGTGGGAGAGCTGGTGGCGCAGTTGCTGTGGGTATAACTTTGGTATTCCTGGAATTCGCTGGTGAGGGTACAGCAGAGTCGGCAGTGTTTCCGATAGACGGAATGGCGGTAGACTCATGGTATGCATCGCTCGAGTCTTGAAATGTAAGGAGGGAAAAGAGTATGACGATTTCGAGACCTTTGCGATCCTCGATATCAAACCTAGAAGTACGACACAGAATAAATTCCATGCCACGAAAAACGTGAACATCGACACACCTATGTAGGTTGTAATCGAGGATCTGAACGGAAGACGTTTTAATCCTCCCAGGGGGTTCCTTGGTCACGGCGACGAGGACTGGTGGGTCAGGTTTGCGGACGATGAAGCACTCTTCCCGCCTCCATTCAAACTCGTGACTGGCCATTCACATCGCAGGTCCATCATCAGCAAATGAGATTCTGACCGGTGAAGACAGTATTGTGGGGTAACACTCACTCCTCCCATTTGAATGACCACCTGAAACTTAGAGTGCCTGTGAATTTCAGCTCAACGACTTTTGTAGGGTTATAAAGCTCCATTGTTTTATGCTTGCTCGTAGCACTCGGTGCTGTTACGGTCCCCAGAAGCAAGTCCGATATAGGTTCTGAAATTACAGCACGAAGGCGGGCGTTCAGAGTTGCGAAGTGACGTGGACGTGCACCCGGAACTCACCGTATAGTTCAGCCTTGTACACTCCTCCGCCGATACGTTTCTTTCGATAATATACTGTCCCACATGGGTCAACGAGATCGACGACGGAAACGCCCTGATCTGTACGAGAAGCTGCTGCATTGGGTGTGAGGAGGAGCGTGAAGAGGTTGCGATCCAAACTCATGGTGGTGACTTGCTCTTCGGATTGAAGACCACGGTTTCAGGCGTTGACGGGTTGCAGTGAGACAATGCCGACCGGTTCAGAGATGTCTTGCACAGACCCCACGGTGTGCACCGTCAAAGCCAACGACCAGCTGGGGGGTAAGGTTCTGGGCCTTGTGTTCCTGGCTGACGTCAAATACAAAGTCGTCGAGTCGTCCCCTGTAATTCAGGCAAACCAGCAAGGTTACCACGATGGAAGCCGCCAGCTGCCAAGTACGCAATTCGTGCTGCGCACCGAACAGCCCCCAGGGCTGCAGGCTGGACCCCCATTGCCACCTCCCGCCTGGCTTCCGTCGCCAAAGCTGGCTCAATTGGTTGTACCCAGCAAGTAGAGTCTCTTCCAGGTTCGAATCCTGTCGTTGGTTTGGCATTTTATAATAATCCATTCCGTTTTATTTTTTTCGGTCCACATGTCGTGGAGATTCCGAAACTTGACAGGACCAGCCCAACACTACATCTGTAAAACCTAAGCGCACAAAGAGCAGGTCTTTGTGCGCTTAACGTTTCGTAACAGCACTTGCCGAGCACTCAAAGCATTCAAAAACTGTAGGAAGCGCATGTCGTAATCTGGCACGGTTCACTGATGTAACAGTCAGTGCTTGAACCGACGATTGTTTTGTGGATATCCTGGACGCCTGGTAACCAGTCTCGGTGTGAATGTTTCTGCCGTCGCATGGCGGAGGGCACCTCTTCGTAGTCACTGTTTCTGTCGGCGGCCATCCGTTGCCTCCTCCCCGCCGAGTCCTCACTCGCGTGCGATCAGAAAAGTGTCACCAGAATCGTACTTCAGTAGACTGGACTTTTGTGCTACCGCTCTGCTCTGGAGCATTTCATTCATTCCTAATGCAGATAGCTTGTATGTACAATACACCATGGACAGCTTTTTCTTTGTGGGTTCACCTCGATTACATAATCAACCCTCCGTTGTGCTCCGTCGACATCACTTCGAACACTACACCAAATCCCAGGCGCTCTTCCCTCGTGAGTGGTCTACATCAGCGGACCAGGGCGTAGTACTAATCAATACCGGACAGTCTCCTGACTCCTTCAACTAAGAAATGGCTTTCCTCGGTTTGCGCAAATGGCCTACACCTGTGCGTAGCTATTTAGTCCGTGTACCGGGTTACCTTGACGTGTATACGATTGAACCTTGCATTTTTTTTCCACATGATCATAGGTTCTGAGGCCCATGGCTCCTTTCATCGCCGCTTCTGGCATCACTTTCTATCTGGTGAAAACCATGCAGGATATGGGTGTTCGGTGTAAGTGTACAATACTCTGACTCGACCACAATGATGAACACGTTCGGGGTGGTAGCGGAGACCTATGCCAAAGACCCCAAAAACCCTTACGCTGCCCAGATCGCTCGAGAAGCACACCACTAGCTGTTATATTCCTTGCGCTGTGGAAAGAAGCCGGAGGCGTGGAAACCGGTAGTATGTTTTCGATCCGTCTTTAGGAATACAAACATTTCTCAAATGGGATATAGGCCATGACTGTCAGGGAACGCGGCTGATTCTGGCTATACCTACGTGTCGTTTACTCTCTTAGAAGGAATCTTAGAAGTTTGTTCTTCACGAGAATGCCTTGTCCAGCAAGGGTGAGAACGACGGGTGGCTACTGTTGAGGCACTCAAAAACCACAACGTTCGTGTCGCTCGTCTCCCGTGTTTACCTAAGACTGTTGGCGACATACCTTTCCCTCCATTGCTACTATGGGTGGTACGTTCGTGTCTTACCCGGCGAATCTGTTTGCCCAGCCTGTCGGAGACGCTTACTTCATACTACCGACATCGTGACCACGCATCTTGTGTCTCCCGATGTCGAGGTATGTACGACTCCTTTCCATGCTTATAGGAATTGTGCGGGCAGCGATTAATCGATCTTTTATTTTCAGTCCAAGAGACCTGTGGCCGTCGGTCGGAGTCGAGCAACGTTTCATTTCCAAGTGAACTTCTGAAGAAGAATAACTACATTTAGGGTATTGAGCATTTACAGTTACCTGCACAGTGGCTCCGCGAACCCTGCAGGGTTGGATCTTCGATCGAGGGAATGAAAACCCCAAGACTGATTAGATCGCATACTTCATATGTCAATGTCAGTTAGCACTACATCAACAGACTGCGGTGAATTCTGAGTTCATATCGTGGAAACACATCAGCGCATCAGCCATGTCAACATTGGGAATACGTTACGAATGATTGCACTACTATAACATAACGATACTACATAACTCGCTTTCTCGGGTGGAAAGTCGCAGTCAAAGCAGCCGGCGACTGGGTATATGTGGGAACATAGTACACTGATGGTCCGTAGCAGGTCAGAATCACCGTCGTTACCACCGTCCATCTACCATCAAACAGAATCACCTCAAGCCAACCCCGCCAGTAAGACTTTTACCGCCGTTATGCACACGCCGCAAACGACGTTCAGTCCCTTGATGCTGCGATGGAAGCTGCTGAATCGGGTCCGTAGTCAAGCACGATCTCTGGTTAACGGAAAGGCCGGGTACGAAAAGTGCACCGCGGTTGAAGGAGCTACGCTCCTTCCTTCGTATGTGTGTGGGCTTCGGGAACTCTTCAGGAAGTCCTTGATTCGGCCCGGGTTCGGAGTAAAATATTTTAGGACGCCATTCTTCACGCTCGTCCATGATGCATGAATTCTTGAATTTCTCCACCAAAGCTTCTTTGCCCCTGACCCGCAAGTATTGGTTAGTTGCTTTCGGAAAACAATGCCGACTTACTGGTAGTTAGCGTAGCTCATCTGCAAGATCTTCTCGCTCGAATACATATTCCTAAGGAGGAAACAGACCCGACACATGATAGTTTGAAAGTTTGCACTCAGCGACAAAAGGTTCACCTCTTACCATTTCTCGTTCAGTTTCGTCTTGGCAAACACTAAGAGGTCCTGGACACCTATAAAATTGACGAAGGCGTATCCAACATTGCACCCTGTGATTATCGTTGTTTGTAGTCAGCAGAACAGCTACGCCAAAACCAGATATTACGTGCCATTTTTGAAGTCCATTCGCAAGTAGAGGAAATCTATGCGCCGAGGACAAACATTGTTAATAAATTCCAGCAATTCCTTGTCAGTCATCTTGTTCGGAATGTTCTTAATCATGACCGTTGTCCGCATGTCCGCGCCCTGCTCTATCTTTTCAATATCTAGCTGATTGTTTTCGGGAAAAGCGCGCGGTGAAGTTGTTGATGTTGCGACGGATGCGTGACTGGTGGTAGCTGCATACAAAGGCAATGGCGTTGGGGCAGACTGTTGCTGCATATACGAGTAATGCGCTCCAGGAGGCGAAGGCCCAGGATAAAAGACGGAGGGATGTGGATACATAGGCCATTGTTCGGCCACAAGACTCTGTGTCGGCCAAGTAACCCAGCTGCCAGTCATCGGGTTCCAGCACATCGAAGATCCAGCAGAGAGGGGAGTTAACGGATGCTGTATGTGAACGTTGCTATGGGAGAACGAAGACAGCCAAGGCGTCTGCATCAATGCATCCGACGCAGGCAGCTCAGCCTGACTAAACGAACTGTGTCCATATTGTGTCTGACTGCCCGAGTGCAGGGTGCTGTGCAGGTCGGTAACATCATGGGGCCGCTGTTCCACTGCGACAGGGCTAGGATGTATGCCTTCACAGCTGTCGGCATTCATTGCGGAGGGCCGATGTTGAGTGGCGCCGAGTCGCCCAGATGGTTCAGGAGTGCGTACGGTGTCGAAAAGAGTGCTTTTCGAACCACACTTTCCCGGTTGAACAGCAGCTGCAGTACGTAAGCGCTGATGCGGAGGGCCAGCGCGATATAAGCCGTCGTGTTTCTCCGGATAAGGCGGTACAGACAGTTGGTGCACCGGAAGCTGCAATAACTGTTTGTTCGATTCTAAAAGGTTGCACGAGGTGTCGACATTTGGGCGCTTGTGGTTACGACTGTGATCTGTACAACTGATCTCACTAGGGAATGCGAATGGAACACCAGCTAACTGTGCTGGAGTTGAGGGTAAAGTGGCCGTGGTGGTCTTCGGCTCCGCGGCGTAATCGTCTGTTGAATGGTCTTCAGAACCAGCTGATGGTTCTTCGCTTCTGAATGCTTGTATTCCGCCATCTTTGCCAAGTAAGTTATTCCAGAGAGCAGGTCGTAGCTTTATGTTGTCGATTACTTGCCCCTCTATACCCTCCAATGCTTCTTCTGCGGCGCGGATGTCGAAGTACTCGATGACAAATAGCTGATGGAAGCCGCAAAAGTCAGATTATGTCAAGTAACAGTGAGAAACACAGATGACGGGCTGTCTCCGAGTCCGAAGCGACGAAAGAGGATTGACAACCACCAATCTCCCCCCTACATTGTAGTAAGGCATCTGCGTCCCCTGAAGCGTATGACACGTCTCCCGCGACAGGAGTGTGTGACAGTCTACTCACCTGACTGTCTTCATCGCATTTCTTCTCCAGACGGCGAAACGTTCTAATATCTCCATACTTGGAGAGAGCATTACGGAGTTTCACTTCGAAGGGAACGCGACCCTGACTTGCAAAAGGGGCTGAAGGCTCGTTTCCACGTCCGGAAAGCTCGTCACTGACCAACACGCAGAACGTGCCCTCTGTACGTGTCACAATTCCCGGAGATGGCGCCCCAAGAAGCTTGAGAGATGGATATTATGCCCAGCAGATGCAGCAGTCCTTTTAGACGTACCAGATGGAGATGACTTGGGTTGACGGACCGGCAGGTTAGGTCTCCCTGCCACGGCCTGCTGAGTGCTTTCTGGGATGGCACCTTCACATTCCCACAGAGCTTTGACGGGGAGTTCCACCCATTCCCATCGACTAAGCGATTGACCTTATCGGCGTGGCGGACATCATAGAACGCGACTACGACAACATGTTTATCGCGGAAGCGGAAATCCACAGTCTGAATCGTCGTGTCTGCGGTGGAAGGACCTTGTGCCTGCTGGCTGGTAGACGGAGCCGAGCAAGCATCGCTCTTAGAAGCAGTTAAACCGCAGAGATATTGAGTGATTACGTCTTCGGGCAATTCGCTCGGCACATTCCCGATCTATCGGAACGAGATTAGTCCAAGAAAACATAATCTTCGGTCGACTTGCAATTAGAATACGGCTTTGTTGCACATCTCCGAAGGTGGTCATAGCGGAAGCGGATTGATTTTGAGTGGATGTAGTTAAATCGGCGGGTTCTGGGTTAGTACTTTCGCTCTTGAGGGAAGATGATGGGGTCAGTGGCGGAGTCAAGTAGTGCTGAGGTTTGCTGGATTTCCGAGGACGGTCTCCCCTGAGCATAGTCTTCGGTGTGGAGTCAATAGAAGCGAAGGAAAGATGGGACATAGATCTGTGGGGGTTTGGGCGAAAGTGTGCCGTGGAAGGAACCGGAGGTATGTTCCCCCCGCTTCAGGGTAGTGAGGGTGAATATATGCGCTATTTAATGGAGTATAAGATCGCGCATACCGTAGGTTAGGGAGTGACGGAGAAGGTTGCAGTCGCGGGGGACGGGATATTTTGTCCTTGGGGGTGTCTTGGGAAGCAGCCATGGTGGGAGGGAAAAGACGATGAGGATAAGTGGGCGGATGATACTTATATGACGGCAGAACGAGAAAAGGATGGAAAAGGAAGATCACAAGATTGATTGACTGGGCACAGAAAATTAATATAACCGCGCAATTCGACGTAGAGAGAAGCACGGTTAGCCAACCAGGGGTGGTCAGGAGCATCCACGACGCTCGCGCGTTGCCACAACGGGAAGACAGGCCTGGGATCCGTGGTGAGCCGCGAAGGGGGAAGACGAGCGGGACACAGATCGAAACCTGGTCGGGTTCGAGGCAATGGCGGCGATCACAAGAAAGGGAGAAATGCCAGATCGAATCAGGGGACACAAGGGCGACACAGTATACCTGTGCACGCTATGCAGCATGCGGCTATGCGGTCATGGAAAAGAAAACAGTCCAATGCGGAGACAACACGTAGCAGAGTTGGGCCCAGTGGAACGAACCTACACATACACACAGGGAACGGGCTTGATCTTGGTGACAGCCATCGCGCCGTTTTATTAGAGTAGGAACCGGACACCGTGGCCTGGTCCGTTCTCGGCGTGAATGTTCCCGGCAAGGGCCATTGAAAAGCCATCTCATAGCACTTGTCCCTGCTCCATCCCACCGCATAACGTTCTCCCTCCAAACTTCGGACGCCTTGTTCCGGTAATTACATAAGCGGGACAAGGCATCTTATGGAAGGTCGTTCCCACAGCCGACTGCTTTTCAACACCACTTGCGAAGTGCGAACCTCCGCGCCGCGAACATGCCATTCTACCAAATGCTATGTATAGCTAGTCACTTCCGGGAATATGTAGGTGCTCCTGCTGCCTGTGATCAGCGCTGCAGTGCTCAGTCCATGACGGGCAGAAACATATCAAGGAGCTTGTTACCATGTCCGCGAAACACATAATGGACCAAGGTGGTGTGGTGCGGAACATCGAGTACTGGGGCACTCGGACACTTCCACAACCAATGCGAAGGCACAGACAGGTATATACCATCGGGGAGTGAGTGGTTTCATCAATTCGGAGCATCCGCTTTGGTTTCCGTCACATGGCTCTGATTTTCGTGTGCAGTTACTGGACGATGTATTTTGATACTTCACCTCACGGACTCAAATCACTGACTGGTGTAATTCGACGGGATCCTCGCGTGATACGGTGGACGATGGTCAAACAAGGGGACAAAGTCGGAGACGTGGTGCTCCCACGGGAAAAGACCGTTATGCGCATGGACTACCTCAATCCCCCAAGGGATGGCCCAACCTCGTGGTCTGGACTTGACCTTTGAAGGTGGCCTCCTCTATACATACTAGCATTGGTACTTTGATGCCCCTAGGCTCGTCGCGTTCTCTGTCAACTCCACCAGACGTATTTGTTCTGTTATCTAGTCATCGTCCCCAAGCCGACATTCTGGTATTTCACCCAGTCTAAAACTGTCAACAAATTGGGCACCACATTTACATGTCGTAAATCCTCTCCCACTTCCTTATGTTCGCCATCTCCATCAGGACCGGGTCGCCTCAGCAGCATAGCATGCATGCCTGCTGCCCGCGCACCTTGATAATCACTTACGCGCGAGTGAGTGATATGCAATCTAAAAGAGGTCCAACAATACCTATACAGTTCATCACCAACGTGTAGGCTCTCATCTGCACAGATGCTTCCCTGCAGTGCAACATCTTTCTGCGCCATTCTGAACATCTCTAAATCGGGTTTCTCGATGCCCACTTCGTCGCTCAGAAGCAGGGGCTGCAGAAGTGATGATACATCGAGGTCGTCCAGCACAAGCCCTGTCAGCAGAAGCTAGGAAAATCCATGCTCGCGGGTGTGGATGGCAACGTACGCATCCGTGAATCCGCGTTGCTGACTAGCGCTGTACGGACATTCATCTTACGTAGTTGCCACACTGTTTCATGACGCACGGACGGCGGTCAGTGTCGGGTCTAAGTCGACGTCAGCAGGGAAGTTTTGACGTACGTACTGGAAGCGCGTCGTCGAAGAGTTTGTATCCCTCCCTCGAGCTGAACCGCTTCATGAGTACGGGGACTATCTGACCGAGAGATTCTTCTACAACTGAGGATCCGGCTGTCAGGGCGACGTGCATCTTGCCTAGAACGTTACAATATTTTTGAAACGCCCTCGCACTTACCTTGCGGGCGAGCCCCTGCCCCGATGGCTGTACCCTTGATAACCTCCGTCCACCAGCCTAGGACACCAGCTTGCCCCTTGTAGGCTGGTTTGTCTTTCTGGATCTGTTTCAGGGCTGCAGGGGATGAGAGAGAATTTCCAGGAGAACGGTGACTCACAGGACTTGAAAGAGTGTCTGATGCGGTCTGGGTCCAGCGCACCTAAAAAGGGGGCGAAAACCTCTGAGTACTGGACGTAGATGGGACGTCTGGGCGTGAGTAGAGTGTGCAGCGCATCGAAAGTGACGAGCTTGATGACCATCCGGTGCAAGGTGACTGACGTGTGTGGTTTTTCAAGTATCCACTGCGTCATCACGGTGAGCAACCCTGAGTCGTTTACCCCCTTTCCAACGACTTTCAAATCACACGAACGGGCAATCTCTACGAGACCACTGGGGTTTTTTTTTATAAGTTGGGGAACCGTACTGGGTCGGCGCCTGCCTCGCGACGGTGTGCCAGTAAGCAGCCGGTCACGTTCCAAGGCAACACGCTCCAACCGCGAACAACGTTTGCCTCCCTTTCCCATCGTCCGTTCGTCTGGACGTCATGTCTGAAGCGCCCGCCGTCGATGCACAATCGCTGAGGAGAACACAGTCCACCGGCGACATCCCCACGCGGGAGCACACCCAATCCTCTCGGGTGCGGGGATCCGCCTCGAATAGCCGCCCAGACCGCAGTGCTCACCGGACTACCCCTTCGTCCACTTCGAATACTTCCCCCAAGTATTTCAGATTCGATGGTCAGAGCGATAACCCCTGCTGACGTGTCATGTGTGCAGTGCGGCTACTCCTTGGCTCAGGCAGGCCGGCCAATCGCCTCCTCAAGACGCAGGTACACAACAACCCGATAGTTCTTCTGTACCCTCTCTGTACGAGAGACTCAAGCACTTCTTTGGGTTGGGTGCCAACCCCTCCAGGACGCGGAAGGCTCTCGTGTCGCTTGTCCTCACACTCTCTTATTCGTTTCTGCAGGTCTGTGTAGTCCATACAGCTTGGTACAGCCTACAATTGATATCCGGATCGCTAGGCTGTCGCCATTATAACGATCTTGAGTATCGCGTCAGTCACACCCAGTCCACAAAACCCTTCTATCAACCAAATCAATGCCTGCGGACGACCGCTGGTTGCTTGGAACTCTATTTGGATAGCGCGGCTGATCTTGGCGTCCGGACTATCATACTGGCATTTCGTACGGATACGAACAGCGTAGGTTATTCGAAGTTTCAGAAACCACGTCTGATCGGCATTCGACAGCGACAACACACGTCGGGGAGATTCCGAGTCCACCGTTCGACTCGGTACTAGTCAGTTTTCCCGTAGCGAAGATGCGATTCAACGTAATAGAGGCAGAATATCAAGGAGTTCACAGGGACCGACTCTCTCCCCTAACTCGGAATCTACGGAGCCCACTTTGCCTTATAACCATATCTACGCTCGGTATGTCTTTCTTACTATAATGTGATATGCTGTGACTGTATGATCGTTCCCAGTTTGTCCCTCTTCACATCCATGCTTAGCCTGGCTTGGTTTCTTACCGCGCACATTTTGGAGTATACGACCATTCAGACTTGCCGACTTTCTACTCCCTTAGTGTGGTGGCTTACTTTTGGAATCCTCTGTACCATGTATTTCGTTGTTTTGGAAGTTGTTTTCTTTGGGTTCCTCGTGTTTATGGTTTTGCCACTTATAATGGTGCGCATCTGACCACTTCTGTTCAGGGATCATACTCATCTCTTGTAGCTTCTTTACAGTGTCATCTTGCTGTGTCTAGGACGCCATCCACTCCAAAATCCCCATTACATCAAACCTGAAATTGGAAAGCTGCCCAGATCTATTGTCGATCGGATTCCTCTTGTAATCTACATCCCCCCGCCACCCGACGACGCAACACAACCTATTTCCCTACCAAAGCCAGTTCATACTTATCCGCCCAAACCACCTTCTTCTCTAAGAAGGAAGAGGTTTGCGTTCCTCCCCAGGCGGCGCCAAAAAGACGGTGCGACCGAGAGCCAGCTAGAGGATAAGAAGGTAATGGCCCCGAGATCCGTCGATGCTGTGGAAGAAGAGACCTGGGAGGATACTTGGGAGCAGTGCCAGTATCCGTTTGTGAGATTGGATGGAAACCGTGCTGCTTGCGCCATTTGCTTGATGGATTTTGAAGAACCGAGGAGGCAGTCTGCGGTGGATGACGGAGATTCACAAGGGAAAGGCCAACCGGATCCTACTGCGCGACAACCACCCGGACGAGAAGAGGAAATTCCTGTTGAACGTATCACGGAAGAAGAGCGGGATTCAATGCCTCGGCTCCAAGATGCTGGTGAAGGACCTCAGCCCCTGCGGTTACTTGCGTGTGGTCATGTATTTCACGTGGGTATTTCCTGGTCTTCTTTACGTCTAATTCCAACCCTATCGAGTAGAAAACGTGCATTGATCCATGGCTCATCGATGTTTCCGGGAGATGTCCAGTGTGTCAACGCCCTGTCGAGATTGATGATGTGGAACCCAAGAAGGCGAAACGAAGAGGGCGGAGTTGAACGTTTTGGTTGTAGGGTCGCAAAAAGGCTGCGAGGTATGACATTGAGAGAGCGAAATCCTAATGTAGACGTTTACCGCGCGGGACAAGCTGTATTATCTCCCCTCATCGCATGTCATGTATTCGATCTACGCGCACGTACAACATATCGTGTGACATAGATCTCAGCAAGCCGTCGCTCGTGTGAGTGCGGTGGGCGGCAACTGCTTGCAGCCCTCTTTCAAACCCAAAGCTGCATCAGCGCGCTGTGGTAAGCAAGCTTGCAAGCTCATCTGTGCGGTGACTGAAGATCTGGGTCCCTTCCCTTACTACGTCTGTGGCCGAACTAAAATATGCAAGCAGGAATGTAACCCTAACCCTATTTCCGGGTATAAATTGTCGTTATTATTATTTTATTATTTTGAGATCGCGGAACTACCGAATTTGGGTTACCAGCGTTGGCGGAAAGCCAAGCGGATCAAGTGATCCAGCTACTCCGAACCAACTGCTCAGGTCGTCCGCCACTCATGCACGTAGGATCTACTGGCCAAACGTTTTTGTGAGGAGGAAGTATCTAACACGGCCATTTGTCCGGTCTTAGTGGATGGTGCGTAACAGCTTTGCGACCACGACGCTCGTGTCGTTCCGCTACTTACCACCCTCTTTCCGAGCTTCCGCCACTATGTAATACTTAACCGCCCGGAAGTCCTCTTCATGCTTCGTTTCCACACGATATTCATCTGGTGCAATGAGTTTCATTGCTTCGACCAAAGCGGTCTTTACACGCATATTTGCCGTCTTGACCACCTTCGGGAGGATCATGGAAAGCTCACCTGATGGCACTTCGGAGGCATGCATTCCCCCTTTCTTCCAGCTGCAGCTTTCATTCACAACGAACACATAGCCTGCCTCGCACGGGCCACAGCCTCTTAAGGATTTAGATGATGAGAATAGAACCCTACAATGGCAACGCTGGTGGGAATCCGTGATGGCTGAGACTAGGTGCGGTGGTCAATTTTGTTATTCACGACCCCCAAACGTGCGTGTCTGTTCACACTGCATTGGCCCACCGATTTTCTGATCCACTTCTCAGGTTGCTAAATCTACTGATGTTCACACAGTCTACGTTCCAGTAAACTACGCTCCCGGCCGCCAGCAACATTATAGGCTACCCTCTCGCAGTTGTATTATGGACATCCTCTATCCTTCCTCTCCCGTGACTATTCCGGGTGTCCTATCCGAACCCCCGACCTACGTCCCCGAAGATCAGTTACACCCCCCTGCCACTGGTGGTAATAGATATCCTGCGCCGTCTCGCGTTTCGGGTAGCTCCTTAGGGGCTGTGCATCAACCGTGCAGTGGCGACCACTGTCCACTAGCATGGGCAGAATTGGAAGATGGATCCGATGACGTTCCGCCTCCTCCCTATTCACGTTTTGACATCGCGCGTCCTCGTTACGTGGCACCAGACACCTTAGGACGTTATCCCCGTATTTCCTTTGTCAATTCTCTGGCACCTTGAGAGACTTCTTTATTCATTCATCCAACGGGTAAACAGGGGAGTTCCCTAATGCACTATTCTAGCTTTTTTTTATGGAGTTACTTTAGAAGGAGTAGGCTGTTACTTCACACGCATGTACATGTACTTCAACGTTACGTAATTCTCACATTAGAAAAAGCCACTGGTATTGCACTGATCAAGTTGGGCCTGGATGCCGACGGATCCCAAGTGTCCTCCGCGCACCCAACTTTGGCAGTTCTGAATGTTGACCTCTACCGCAAGAAAGCGCATCCCGTTGTTCAGGGGCCGCAGAACTATCAAGCTATGTAATTTCTCGACAACGGGCAAAAGGTGGGTCATGCGCCAACGTCGACGACTCGCCGAACCGTTCTGATGTGATGCGGTAGCCCTACAGGTCAGGCTTTTATGACTCTATGTCTGACGTTGTATATTTGATGGAGCATCAGCTGTGGTCATGTTGAATATGGGTGGTCCGTCCAGGGTATTTTCTTTTTAGTTTGACGTGTTCGTAGAGAACAACTCTTTTCCTCCGCAGGTGCAAGAGACCTATGACTTCCTGCGAAATCTGTTCTCGGACGGGGATTTGATTCCTCTCCCGTTTCAACGCGTCCTTGCACCGCTTATTGCAAAGCGGAGAACTCCACAAATCGAGAAGCAGTACGCCGACATTGGTGGGGGGTCTCCCATTCTCCGGTATACAGACTACCAAGGCACCGCGATGTGTGCTTTGTTGGACGAACTACATCCGGAGACTGCGCCACACAAGCACTACGTGGCGTTCCGGTACGCGAACCCACTAACACAGGAAACGGCAAGAAGAATGAGAGAAGACGGTGTAAAAAGGGCGATAGCCTTCACACAGTATCCCCAGTACAGCTGCAGCACAACTGGAAGCAGCCTCAATGAGCTGTTCAGACGAGGAAGGGCGGGAGAGATGGGGGAGGTTGAGTGGAGCGTGATCGACCGTTGGGGAACTCACCCGGGCTTCATCAAGGTTGGTCTGACAAGTTCTTTTTTCAGGACTGCGTAGTTGAGTTTGTGAATGTAGGCTGTCGCACAGAACGTCGAAGCTACGCTATCCAAGTTTGAACCCTGCAGTCGTTCCGATGTCGTCTTACTCTTCTCCGCACATTCGCTTCCCATGTCAGTGGTGAACCGCGGGGACCCATATGTCCTTGAGGTTGCTGCTTCCGTGAACGCCGTTATGGATCGATTGGGGCACTCCAATCCTTATCGGTTGGTCTGGCAATCACAGGTAGGGCCGTCTGCATGGCTAGGTATGCAGACCGGCCAGGCCATCAAGGGGCTAGCACGTCTAGGCAAAAAGCAGGTGATCTTAGTGCCAATCGCCTTTACAAGCGATCATATCGAGACCCTTTATGAACTTGATATCGAATACATTAAAGAGGGAAAGGAAGTAAGAATGCTGACTGTCCCATCCATGTTACATTCTGACCCGGGTATTATTGCATCACGTAGCTTGGCATGGAAATACGTCGTTCGGAATCCCTAAACGAGTCGCCCGTCTTCACTAGGGCCCTTGCCGACATCGTGTCACAACACCTCAGCGACTACTCTTCAAGCAAGATTGGCCCGACGAGCGTGCAAATGGGTCTTCGTTGTCCTGGCTGTAAATCTGCTACTTGTAGTCAACAGAAACACTGGTTCTCTCGGGGTGGACGATGATATGATATACTAGACCAGGGTGCCATCACATCGCATGCCTGCAAAGTCACCCGGTATTGGCTTTACCACCGACCATATGTCAAAATTGTTTGGCTCAGTCTGCATATCACTACACGTTCACAATTCTATTCTACAAATGAATAACCCACCCCTAGTAGGTTTCAGCAAGTTCGTGATGGATAGATATCAACCTACACCGGGGTCGTTATGCTCCTAAGACTATTCGGGTCCCATGTGCTGACTAAGCATTATAGAGTGCCTCGGTGAGCGCTATTTACGCATATTTAGATTAGGATGAAGGTGGGACACGATGGTAGTTAGATGTCTGCTCCCATCGTCGTCTCAGCTCCTGGGAAGGCCCTCCTGGCCGGTGGGTATCTGGTGTTGGATCCAGCGTACTCCGGGCTGGTGGTTTCAGTATCCTCCCGCTTCTACACCGTCATCCGTGACGGGGATCCTTCGGTTTGTCCGAACGAGATCTGCGTGCGATCGCCTCAGTTTATCGATTCTACATGGAAGTACACGGTGACCCTCGAGAATGATGGTGTTCTTGTCAGCGAATCCCAACGCAGGTAGGGTATGACCGATTCCAGCAGGACCCTAGATGATGCGAACACAAGTCTAGTTCTTCCAATCGGAACAGGTTCGTTCACTGCGCATTGCAACTCACTCTGAAATTGGTTTCGGAATGGAATCCAAAAGAGCTCACGTGTCTTCTGTCTCGTGGCCTCGATATCGCTGCCGTGGGCGATAACGATTTTTATACACAGAAGGTGGGAAACGTCGTGCCACAATGTACTTTGTAGCCTGATTATCACCCTTCAGCGTGAACCCGGGGAACCATGTCCGTCAATTGCATCCCTATCTGAGATGCCCCCATTTTGTCCACTAAATGTGACACTATCGGACGTCCAAAAGACGGGTATGGGCTCTTCCGCAGCACTGATCACCTCCATCGTATCAGCGCTTCTGCTCAAATTTGGCGTGATATCCAAAGAAGGCTTTGCAAGGCGCGACGGCAGCGACCGTGTGCTTGCACACAATACAGCCCAATTAGTCCACTGCCTCGCGCAAGGCAAGGTGGGCAGCGGGTTTGATGTCTCTGCGGCCGTCTTCGGAAGTCACATCTATACAAGGTTCGATCCTAAAATATTGGCGCCCTTGATGGACGCGACAGAGGATCTTTCAAATGTGCGATTATGCTTCCCAAATCTTTCGTGTTCGGGAATTGATGTCTCACACAGTTCGCCCGCATACCATTGCGGCCCGTCCTGGACCCGAGCGCAGCAGTTGGTCAGGATAAAGCTATTTGGAACTCGGAAGTAATACCCTTCCAACTGCCGCCGTTAGTGAGGCTTGTACTTGCAGATGTCGCCGGTGGAAGTAGTACGCCGTCTTTGGTCAGGAAAGTCAATGAGTGGCGTTCGAAGAATCCCCCGGATGGTACCATCCCTACTTCTCATCTGGATGCCGTTCACCATAGTTTTTTCTTAGCGAACCAGTTATGGACCAGCATAGACCTCTCGAACAAAAGTATGATGGCTGGCTTCCGCGAGCTTTCCTCTTTGTACTTGTCAGACACGGAAGCATACGAGGCAGCAGTTCACAGCCTCACCTTCCTGCCGCCCTCCCAGTGGGCAGAGGTGGGAACATCAGGCATACAAAGAACAGTCATTCAAGCTTTCTATGGAGTTCATCAGGCCGGCCAGGTACGCTGAGTTCTCGTAAATACCGTGATGCATGCTGAAGGGTTCAGGTCACCCGTAATCTAATGCGGAAAATGGGTGAAAACGCAGGCGTACATATCGAACCACCTACCCAAACGCAGCTTCTGAACGAATCAATAGCACAGGCAGGGGTTATCACTGGTGGGGTGCCAGGCGGTATGTGTATTCTCACTTCCGTGTTGTTTCTCTTCTCATAAATGCGTACCAGCCGGCGGTGATGACGCCATATGGGTCCTTGTGCTCGAGTCAAAGGAAGCGCCGGAAGCGCCCTTACACCGCATCGAGCAAGTCTGGCGCGAGTTCAAGCAACGCAGAGTTACCCCGCTTTTGGCAACGCAGAGCATGGAGATAGGTACACGCATCGAGGAGTTGGCTAGCATATGCGGACTCGAAAGAGCCATAATGACCGAAGACTATGCGACAATGAGTTCTGCTAAACTGCTCTAGATGTCGATGTATGGATGAATGTACATCATACACATATCTTGGCTTCCCCCTCCTGTGTCCATGCCTTCCCTAAAGCAAGAAATAGAGATACTACCATGACAACAACGCCAAATGCGAAACAAGTTGCAGCTGGAATCTTACTTCGGGAGTACCATGGCAAGGACGGATTCGCCAGCTTCAGGTAACAAGCAGCTGGGAAAATAAAGGCCAGGGCAGTGGCAGAAACACCGCCTGTGATCTCTAAAGTAACACCGAGATCACAAGTGATGAGAGAAACTGCAGGACGTTTGAGGTCGCGAGGACAGGAACGCAAAACGGGGGCAGGACGCTTACGGAACATAGATGAAACTACGATTGTCGTTGTGAAAAACAGGTGACGTTGTGGACTGAAGGATTCATGTGAAAAGAAGTACTGTTCTATAACCTGTGCAAACTGAGTACGTCATCCAGGGAACGCACGGAACGTAGTCACCTCTCTGCACACGAAGAGCTCCAAGGGGAGTGTGGTGAACATATTTAGCCCGAAACAGAATCGGGCTACGTTGATCAGGGTATTATTCTAAGAGAGCTATTGTCAACACCATGCCCCCTAGGTTATTTTCCCTACCCTCGCTCACCGGTGGGAAGTTGTTCAATATGTTTCCTTGCGTCTTATCTGTGAAATTCCAGAAAGCAGAAATAGCGAGAGTGCAACAAGCTACGAGTGAAATGACTGTCGAAAGATGGGTGACTTGGGCAAAGCGATCGAGAGTAGGCTTTCGAAGACTGCCATAAATCAATAGGGAATTGTGGTGGCAGACGAATGCAAAACTGATGACGCCAATAGCCTGGAATACGCCGGGACCAACGATCGTAAATCGCTCTGACGGGTCGCCTTTTGACTCTTGGGGTACGTGGGGGCCTTCAATCAAAACGGAAGTGACTATGACCAGCATACTGAGAAGTGCCAAGCCCGATGCTCTGGAGAGCTTGTGGATATCACGGTATAGGGATAACGGGTACGACACGCAGAGAATGCAGAGTGTTATGATAACTTGCCGGTTCGCGAAAATCGAGAGCACGGGTATCTTGTACAATGTGGGAAATGCTGAACGAATAACGTGAGGAATTGTGTCTCCTGTTTAAGATGTCAGATTCCACGGCAAACTTCGCGAGGGCGTCCACATATAACTGCCACAGACCAATGATGATACCGAAAGCGCACATGCCTGTGACGCGACCATGAGTCTGCGTGAGAGTACCACCCGTATCTGCTTGACTCACCCCCGAAAGCAAATGTAAACTGGAATAATGATACAGCAGCACGACCGCTTGGGCCAAAGCAATTGTGCATGATTTCGATGTACGAATTTCCTCCGCTTAGCTTCGCATTCAACACGACCAAACGGATAGTCCAATCCGTGACGCCACATAGAACAATGAGCAGGATAAGCCCGGAAAAAAAGCCAGCTTGACTCATTGCATATGGCAAACCTGAAGTTGTTGTATGGGCATCTTGCAAGGCACAGGGTCAAAGGTGACAAAACGCACCAATAATACCTGGCAAAACCAGTGAGAAAGCGCACTCCGCTGAAACAAAATGTAGACTTACCAGCCCCGAGAATTGAATTGGCCATGTTCGCCACGGAATCGAACATATTTCCAGCGGCTTGCTGTTTAGCAGCCATTTCTTCAATGTCGATAGGACTTGTCCGGGATTCTTCGCGAGCAGCAGGCTCATACATGGGTATTATGGTATCTAGGGCTCCTTGCGTTCGCTGAGAGTCCATGAAGCCGGTGATAAGAGGAATGGGTCGTTGCCTTGACCGTCGGGGCCGTGGAGACGTCGAGCGGGCTCGATCGGATCCCGAGTCTTCCAGAGTAGATTCATCAAAGTCGTCCGAGTCAAGCTCGAACTCTGCGTAAGCAGTCCTGAGGCGAGCTGAACTAGGCCCGTGAATGTACGCACCGGCCTCTCTACTCTGTGTGGTTGACCTCAACGACGGCCCAATGACCTGGGCTTCCTCCTGGAACCTGACCGTGGGTCTTGGAGAATCTGAATAACGCGCAGAGGAGCTGGGTTTGTCCCTGCTGTCTTCGACATCTTCGGCGGAAAACAGTAGCTGTGTTTGGTCCTCGTCACTCCCTCCGAGCAAAGGCTGCTCCACGTCGCCATCCAGCCCAGAGATCCGTTCTTCCTGCTTCTTTTTCTGTGAAAACATGATTAGCGAGGATCCATAAGCCGTTTCACAAACGGACTGGGTAGGTGGCTGTTCTTCGGAGGACAGACGTGATATTTACGCACGTGACTCGGACGCGCCTGAATTCGCTTGCCCAAGCCCGTCATCAAGTTCAAAGGTGAGCTAGCCGTTGCCGGACCGACGATTTACCATCGTCGCCATTACTGAGGGGGTTTTCCTCTACCGAGACCTACTTCGAGTGAGTGAATGGTATTGCAACCTCCATCCGCGCTGCTTCCGCTATACGAGTCTCGGCCCGTACGGCGGATACCCTACGTAGCTATAACACTGCTTGGACGTTCTTCGCTAAACTGAAAGTGTATCAGTGTCAGGTTGTGTACAGGTAATGGCATCTGTGTCTGTCTCGCCAGCCAGTATTGCTGCGCAATACTCCCTCACGACCAGCACCTCCCTTCCGTTCCCTACTGCTACTCAGTCATCCCAAGACGCCTCGACATTCATAACATCGCAGTGGTCTCTCTTCAATGGCCGCCTCTCCTGGGGTGGGGCTAACCTCGCGTTCGTCGGTGATCCCTTCCCAAACAATCCCGTTGCCGGCTCCAACACCACTAGCCCGAATCCCGTTCTTCAGATAAATTACCCTGCCGGGAGCTACTCAGGTGGAACTGGCGGGGCGCAGTGGTATACGCAATGGAATGCCTCTGATGGGACAACGTTCAACAGCATGCTGTTGTCATATGAACTTGCATTTGACTCGGATTTCAGCTGGGTTAAAGGTGGGAAGTTGCCAGGGCTAAGAGGCGGACCAAACACGAGCAGCTGCTCAGGCGGCAGTCAACCGACGGGAAACGATTGCTTTAGCACTCGATTGATGTGGCGGGCTGGGGGTGCGGGCGAAGGTATAGGGGCTATGATTAGGTCGAGCGTTATGGCTGACGGCGTTCCAGTATACGCGTACATGCTGCAACCAAATAACCTGTGCTCGCAAGGCAACATCATATGTAACTCCGACTACGGGATAAGTATTGACCGTGGAACGTTCTATTTCGCGACGGGACAGTGAGATCCACACGGGTAAGCCATGTTGGTGTGCTGCTAATGGACCACGTTCTTAGGTGGATGCGTATAACTATGTTCGTCCAAATGAACGACCCTCCCGACGTTGCAAATGGGAACCTCGTACTTTAGCACGTCGAACTACTTGTCTTTTCGCCCATTTATTGACCACCAATTGTAGCTTCGATGATGCTCAGACGATATCGGAACAAGGTTTGCAGTTCAGAAGTGGAACTGCTGTCAACGTTGGCGGGTTGTATTTTTCGTCAGTCACCCAGATGCGCGTACGTTATTCCACGATGTTCTGATTACATTCTCCTAGGACTTTTTTCGGCGGTAAGAGAAACCTGTGTTTCACGCGTGACTTGTCAAACCCTTCTTCTTCTAGGCTCGGACGATAGTTGGGCGACTCCGCAATCAGTGAACACTTATTATCGCAACTTCCAGTTGTATGGTAGCTCATTACCATCTAACCTTACCGGTCAGCAAGTCAGCGGTGACGTGGCTCCTCCCGTCAGATTAAGTCCCACTACTGTAGTCCTGGCGGTTTTGATTGCTTTCGCGTCGCATCTAACCTGGTACGGTACCTAAAACTGGTATTTGCCATAATGAGTCGAGTCACCTGTATTAGTAAGCAGCTATGATATGTACGACCATGTCCGAATCAGCTTTTCCGTCCGGCCATTGAACTTTTTTTGCACTCGACGTCGATGGCATTTTCAGGTGCACTGGTAAGATGATGCGCGGGTCCCTTTCGGCAGCCTTACCTGAACTGACTACCGTAGACGTTGACTGATCTCAATGACTTCATCACCCCTTCCCAAGCGTGTATCAAACCTGTCGAGGTGCTAAGCTCACCGGAGGATGGGAAACAACTAGGCACCGCTTCCGTCAGTCTATCCTTTTCGTCGCTACTTCTTTGACTTTACACATCTGCCAGACGGAGATTAAGATCGATTCTACCGGGTCGTACTACGAAGTGTCCTCTTCGAATCCAGATACTGCGACGTCTAATGGTGCGGAGCGCAAACTTCAACAGGCACAAATCAGTCTCAACGATTGCCTTGCATGTAGGTGAGTCAGTTCTATGAGCCCTGGTTTTCCAGATAGTCTAACCGTATGCTAATTCAGCGGTTGCATTACTTCGGCCGAATCTGTCCTGATCACTCTCCAGTCGCACAACGAAGTGCTAAATGTGCTGAGTGCTAACCCGCCTCCGTCATCACCCGACCACAGGTTCCCAGTAATTTCCGTTGCCCCACAGAGTCTGGCCTCGCTCGCAGCTACTGTGTCTTCAACGTCTCGCTTTCCTGTATCGCTCTTGCAAGTCTTCCGACGCGTGCAGGCGTTTTGTATAGGAGTGTTAGGTTTTGAGCGCGTGTATGATACGACCTTTGCTCGTCATATTGCGTTGCTCGAGCATACGCAAGAATTTTGGGAACGGAAACGCAGTGAAGATGGGGCAAGGTTGCCGATGCTGGCAAGTGCATGTCCAGGGTGGGTGTGCTATGCGGAGAAGACCCATGCAGAGATGTTGCCGTTCATTGCAAGAGGGAAGAGCCCACAGCAGGTCATGGGTACCCTCATAAAGACGTGGTTGGGTGGCATATGGGGGAAACGGTGCGTACCGGCTGTGCCGGTGTGCTTGGTGGTGTTCTCAAGTGCTTCACCCAGACCTGATCAGATATATCACGTTTCCGTGATGCCATGCTACGACAAGAAATTAGAAGCCTCGCGGCAGGATTTTTACGACGAGGTGTACTCCACACGAGACGTTGACTGTGTCATCACCACCGGGGAGTTGGAGCTTCTGATGCGTGAGAAGGGTTGGGACCTCTCGGTTCCCGTCGAAAACGAGATTGCTCAACGGCAGCCGGGTTTATCTGGGCCGGATTCAGGACAGGAGCCTGTTTTGCCTGAGCTCGTCCAGCATCCCGGGACCAGTTCAGGCTCCTATCTCCACACGCTGATGTCGACGATAACTCGTACGTCGCCGGATCCTCTTGAGACTAGCGCGAGGACGATCCGATCGTCTGACTACGAGGAGTACATACTTCGAAATCAGCGAACGGGTGAAGTTGTGTTCAAGGGTGCGAAGTGCTATGGTTTTCGCAACCTACAGAATGTCGTACGGAAAGTCGGTAAGGAGACGGGGGTGCAAGTTGGGAGAGGTGCCGCTGGTCGTGTGTCTGGAGCTGTGAGAGCGCGGGCTCGGAAGATGGGTGCAGGTGGAGAGGTTGAGTCGAAAGGATACGACTATGTTGAGGTGATGGCATGTCCGGGTGGGTGCGTCAGTGGAGGCGGTCAGCTTCGACCTATCGCACAAGCGTCGCAGAAGCGGGTGGATGAGGAAGGGTACGTGCGAGATTGGGCGTACAGCGGTGTGGAGATGGAGGATGGTCGACCGCAGGACACCCCTGGGGGGCCGAAGTGGGGTAACAGGGAATGGACGAAGGAGGTGGAAAAGGCATATTGGCACGACCTGCCTACGCCGCCGCCATCCCCGCCATTCGAGTCGCCGCTGGAGGCGTTGGACCGACTCGCAGTTCGCGTCAAGGAGGAACTATGCCGACCGCAAGATGCTGCTAACCATGCTTGCTGGTCGTCTGCAATGGATGCAGAGGCCGAGCGTCGCCGTCAGGAATTCTTCCGCACTCAGTACCGAGCGGTCGAAAGTGAAGTGGTGGGTATGGCTGTGAAGTGGTAATACCCTTGATGCGATCGCGGGTGAACGGATCGAGATGGCGACGCGGAAGGTGCTTGCCATTAAGTACAAGGTGTATGTATCTTTACATGTGTATCATCTGGAATATAGATAGAGACGTTGCGATGGGCACAGGGATAACAGGTGACAGGGGGTGGAGGAATATGCAACAAGAATAGTAGCTCTACGCTAAGTACGTGCCGGAGACGGGATCGAGTGCATGCATGGTGATCGGGGTAGGCCAACGGATTGCGGATGCGGACAACTTGTAGCGCTGTCCGGCTATCGGATATGCTGGGCACCTGGTCCTTTAAACCAGTACTGGCAGGAAGCACAGTAGTTTGTTGTCGTGAGAGTGATGGTCTCCTTGAGATCTGGACCGAGATACTTGGAGTGGCGTTGTGATCAACACAATACGCGCGAGAGAAGGGTAGACACGACGCACTCGTTCGCAATGACAATCCAAGCAGTTTGGCGAGTGGCGGATGGAGTGTGTGCAATACGGGCTGTTGCAGTCGATTTTTCTGACCTTGCGTGTCTTTTGCGTGTCTTCAGAGGGAAGACCTCGGGAAAGCAAAGGGAAGGAAGGGGAGACATACCACCTGGTAGTGCTGCGGTGGGAGTCAGCGAACGACGGAAAGATGTCGACGGCAAGCGATGGCCTTACCCCGCAACCATACTTGGTGCCCTCGCTAGGGAGAGAGAGAGAGAGACAATCGGATGAAGTAAGCCCGCCAATGAGAAACGGACGTACGTTTCGAGATTACACATGTGTGTTGGCGAAGAGAAGAGTTTCCTATCCCGGACAGCTGGCGTGCGTCTATCGCAGGAAAGAGAGAGACTGGCAGGCGATGGGAAGTGGCAGAGGCGTGGATTTGTCTGTTTTATATAGCCTCGGTGTGCGGGCAAGTCACGGTGGAAGCAAAAATCGCAAAGGGGGATAAGAAAAAAAAAACAAAAAAATGTTTGGACAATTTCAGAAAAATGACACCGGACATGGCATCGTCGACCACATCTCGGATCTACCTTGCTTTGTTTGGTCGTTGTTTGTACAAACAATGACATACACCGCACCCCCGCGCACGACGAGTCTGCTCATATTGTCCGGATGTCATCCCCATCGTCTTCGTCTTCGTCGCCGACGACACGCTCAAGGACACTCCTGTTTATCTCGTACCGCGACTCGAGAATACGCTCGTCTCGCTCCACAAAACACCGCTCGTCATATGACGATCCGTATCAAGCCGACGACGACGACGAGCACCAACGCCTCATATCCCAACCACACCTCGCCCTCGACCTTCAGCTGCCTCCAAAATGGTAGGTCCGCTCTCTGCCCAAGGCTCCGGTTCATCTCTTGATCATCATTTGTAGGGTTGACATCTCGGAACAGGTGGAGGACATACTCACCGGGGCACAGTCGAAACGTATGCACTTCTGGCCTTTTTCGTCAGTCTGTCCATCACTCACAAGCCACGTTGCAAGTGAACGCGCTCGAAAGACTCCATGCGAAGCGTGTTCTTCCCGGATTCGCGGACCGGACGGCAGAGGAACGAGAGATCGAGGCAGCGACTGTCGACATCACCAAAGTACTTTCACGGCCCGCGGTGCACGCCACCCACTCATGCTTAGCCCCAAACAGGACTTCAGACGTTGTCACGCCCTCATTCAACGTATCAACGCTGACCAAAACCACTCCTTCCCTCCGTCGAGTCGGATCTATCACGAGTCGCTTACCGCCAAAAACGTACAGAGAGGTCTCGCCGCCAAAGTACAGGAACTCAGCTCCACGTTCCGAAAGAAGCAACGTGTCTATATGGAACGTCAGTGGTTTTCTCCGTTCAGGCATTCCACGGCTTAGCTTGACGTCATTCTTTTCCCACTCTCTAGGTCTGCAAGGCCACGTGATAAAACACCAGGACGTCCTCATAGCTTCAGGTACTATCACTTCCCGGGGCTCAGAGGGCCTCTCTGCCCTTGACGATGATGTGCAGGCAGCTGTATGTAATACATTTTCACATCCAGCATTTGATATCCTGCCACCTTTCACACCATCCGTCTTTAGCAGGCACAAATTATGGAAACAGATCAGACGCATGACCTTCAGCTTCGAGACCGCGAGTTGACGCACATCGCAAACTCTATAGCATCATTAGCAGACATTTTCAAAGATCTCTCCAATCTGGTGATAGATCAGGGTACCCTGCTCGACAGTATCGAATATAACATCGAACAGACATCGGTACAGGTTACCGAAGCTGTCAAGGAACTTAATATCGCAACAAGGTATGCTTCGTTCCCCTCATGCTACTAATTTGCACGTCACCGCCCGCCCACCCTGATAGGTACCAGAAGAACACGGGGCGTCGGAAAATCATCTTCCTGTTATTGCTCATCATTTTTGGGTTGATAATCGTCTTGATCTTCAAACCTCGTCGACATCGTTCCGAACACATTTCACTTCCGTCGAGTAGTTTCATGCCAGTATACGTGCGACCACGGACACGCTCTTGATTTTTTTAATGCCAACAACTTGTGAGATCTAGCGTTAGCTACTGCACGTCGACGATACCTTTGCACAGCCATGTTGCATCACACCGGTGTTCGTTGTTCCCTTGAACCTATTCATCATAGCACGTCAATCTACGACTATCCATGACATTATCATTATGACTTACAATGCGTACTCTTATGGCCCACTTTGCGGAAATGCTCAGATATTGAGAGCCTAGGATACGGAACGGCGAAAATTTTGGCCCGTTCCCCGCACTAAGGATCGTGGGGTTATGGGGAAAGTCCACTTGCGGTATCTGTCAGCTAACTCATACATGAGGCAGGACACAAGAGACAGAAATCAAACATCTGTGCAACTGTTCCCGGATATTTCACAGAGAAACAAATACGGCCATCACGAAAATGCCTCGTTGCCGATATTCCTCCGGGGTTAGAGAAGGTGAATGGAAGGGTGAAACTACGGTATCAGGTGGCCATCTGAAGCGACGATGTCATGTGCATCATCAAACCGGTGTGGCACGGCGGCCTTCACCCCAACGAACGTTGCATGGGTCACAAGATACGGACGTCCTAAGATGCTTCCGGATCCTTATGCCGAGTCACGACGTCACTCAGAAAAGAGAATACTGAAGTCAGCCCACGGATGTATTATTACATCACGGCCGAGTCTCCAAAAGTATAAAGGACGGTGGAATCTATGCCAATGCACCCTAAATTACGCAAATATATACCGTCAGCAGATCAGATAGACCGACGCAAAGGATCGTACCATGGGATCCCAAGCAGGTAAAACCGTTGGTTCACCCGATTCAAACACCCTGACGAGCTCTTTCGACGCTAATGATTTGTGTACGACTACCTGGTATACGAACCTGCGCCGTTCGTCATCGACCCTATCCGAGTAATTACTGCAGCTCGGAAACACGTACTCGTCAAACCACTTGTCGCTCATGACCATATACCCTTTGTGGCCACTTTCCTCTCCCCATGAATTCTCGACTTTGAAGCGAATAGGACTGCCTGTCTTCTCATCGACATGGACACCCGAAATGACCATCGCGTGCGTCATCGAAGATTCGTTAGTCTGCAGACGCTGCGCCTTGGTCAGGCTCAACTGAATGTTGAACGCTTGCTGGTGGAGAGTTACAGGGCTGCAATGGGCTCGAGGATATACATCGCATTCACCTGATACTGATGGTAATCGAGATCCATTATGCCGATGTCCCGGGAAGAGTCCGAGAATTGGTTGACATCACAACCAAAGAACACTGGCTGCCCGGCCTTGATGGACTGAACACATTCATGTTAGGGGAACCCGTGTTGGGTATCGGGAACCTAACGTACCCGAACGACAGCCGCCTTGAGCTCGGTAGACGCAGTGTTCACGTCTGACACGACGCAATCAGTATATGAATCAAGTGTAACCGCTTTCGAACTTACATAGGACCGGACGCCCTCCCCAGACGTTGCCGAGCTTATCCACGGTATAAAGCTTGTTGTACTCATTTCTGGGGTCATTGATGAGGGAGAAGCACTCAGAAGGCTGAGCGAACGCTGATTTTTTAAAAAACAGTTCACAAGGCGCTCGTTATAATGGTAACGGACCGTGTATTTGGTGGTAAACGCCTTGTAGAACTCAAGCGAGTACCTTCCCATTTGGAGTACTTGCCATCCTCGTTGTAGTACTCCATGTAAATGGAGTGTCCGGTTTGGGGGGGACACCAAGAGTCGCCGTCATGATGGGTGTAAACCTCCTGCAGAAGTTGCTCCTTTTTAGCACGCAGCATCGCGGAGATTTGTTCGGACGTGAACGAGGAGTTGGTCCGGAGAGTAGCAGACAGGCTACGGAGCGTTATTGCATGTTCACGCAGCTTCAACTTGAGAAGTTTGTTCAGTGAACTGGAGGCACTGGAATGGAATGACTCTGGGTAGAGTGGTAGCGGTACAAGACCGTACGTCTAACGTCAAAGAACGAGATGAGCTGAACGCGGGCTGCTAGTGACAACGCTGACCTCGAGGAGGTTGACTACCATGTCCCATTGCCCACCATCACTGATGAGATCTGTTGCTAGGAAATTAACAAGACGATCATCCAAAGGGAGATGCGCGTTTTCGATGGACAGCTCGAGGTAGTAATTCGACTTGTTGAGCTTGTCCCAGAAAAACAGATAGGACTAGAAAGCAAGACATCAGGAAATAGAAAAAAAGTGCCATCCGAGCGACGTCACGGTGGACGAACTTGCGAACACTGGAAGTCCTTGAGCTTGAGCTTCTTCATGACCTCGTACCTAATAACATTGGTGGTT